>PVJL010002337.1:169892-203882 GCA_004026885.1 Lyroderma lyra
AAAAAAAAAAAAAAAAAAAAAAAAAAAAAAAAAAAAAAAAAAAAAAAAAAAAAAAAAAAAAAAAAAAAAAAAAAAAAAAAAAAAAAAAAAAAAAAAAAAAAAAAAAAAAAAAAAAAAAAAAAAAAAGAAGTAATGATGGCAGGTGGTTCTGAGAATTCAAAAAAGATGAGGACATAGAACTAACTCTGAATTTGACAAAAATAAGTTTTTTTGTGACCTGTAGAAGAACCATTTCAGAAGAGTGACAACAGAAGCTAAACTAGAGCAGACTGAGAACACTATAATACAAAACAAAAACTGCTAAAACCATGAGAAGTGCAAATCAAGTGTTTCAGGAATGCATGTGGTAGAAATTATTTCCATCCAGGGGTAATCAACACTCCCTGGAGGGGTTTTCATAGGATTTTAAAGAACAAGCTATATTTTAATATACAGAAACAGGTAATGATGTTTCAGGGAAAAAGAAAGAGAAAGAAAACCAACACTATGAACAAGGCCAGTGAAGGCGCAATCAAGAAAAAGTTGGGTATGCATGGGAAAGGCAAGCAATGCAGTTTAGCTGGAGCACAGTTGGTGGGTGAGAACAGGGCTTTGGCTAGAAAGGTACAGGTTGGCCTAGACTCACTCTGTCAACATAGAAGCCACTGGTACATGTGGCTATTGAGAATTTAAAATGTGGCTAGTGCTAATGAAGAACTGCAGTTTTAATTTGATTTCTTTTGAGTTAATGTAAATTTAAAAACAAATAACTGATTCAGTTATAGGAAAACTTTTAAGTATGTTTGGAAGAACTTGAGTATGTGAATCTACTTTTCCCCAAGTATAGATTTTATTAAATCTAAATGTAGATTAAATATTTTCAATGAAAATGTAGCATCTGAATTGAGATGGATTGTAAATAAGGTGACCAATTGAACAGGTTTTAGCCCCAAAGGTCACACAACACAGGGTCATCCTGGTTATAAGTATTAATATATACTTGATTTCAAAGCATGTAAAATAGCTCATCAATAAAATTTTTAGGGAGGGGTTCCCTGTTGTAGTGGCTAGGCTTCAGCGTTCCCACTGCCACGACCTAGGGCTTGATCCCCGCTCAGGGAACCAACCAAAAATAAAAAAATAAAAATTTTAATTACATGTTGAAATAATAATATCCAGGATATATACATATACATATATACATATACACACACACATATATATAAATAAAAAATAAAATGTATTAAAGTTAATTTATCTGTTTTTTAGTTTTTTAAATGTGGCCATCAGAACATTTTAAATCACACATGACTGACATGTAACACTAGGGTCTAGGTAAAGGCAGGCCTTGAACACCAACTTAAGTGTAGCTTTTTTATTCAGCAGGAAATACGAGGTACTGAGATCTCAAAATGTTCACATTATTCTTTTTTTTTTTTTTGAGGGGAGGGGTAAAAGTATTGCAGCATTTGGAAATATAAGACTACCCTTTAAAAGTTAAAATTTTAAATTAACTCAACAAATCAAAGCAGAAATGAAGTCACCAAAGAAAAAAATGGTTTCTAGGCCTGTAAGACTTGACCTGTTTACAAAGGCTCTGTATAATACACAGCTGCAAACAAATTTCTAGTCTTGGATGGATGGCAAACCATTTATGAACAGTCCCAGTTAAAAGCCAACTTTTTATTTAGTCATTTTTTTGAGAGGTTTCTAGGTCAATTCAACATCTTATTTTTCTACAAACCAGGAAAATTTCTAACCAGTATCAGAGAATCATAGACAACTTTAGAACATTATTTAAAAGTTAATAATTCTGTTTTTTGGAGAGGACAGTCCTCAAAGAATCCGTCCTCTTTCCCTTTCTCCAACAATGCCCTACAATAGAATAAAAGTCAGGATTATTCTATTTAACTTCCCCAATTCTAGGATGTCTTATATAGCACTCTGACCAGCGCAGGCTCCCTACTCCAATAATCCATTATTTAGGAAAGTGACCACCCTTAAACCTGTTGCCCAAGCCAGAAATGTGATTGTTGTACTAAGTTTCCACTTTAACTTCACCCCATTCAAAGACCTTTACAAATTCCACCTTCTTAATTTGTTTCATGTTTCTTAATACTTCTCATTCCTAACCCCCACCTAAGGGTTACACAGCTAAATATCACAGAACTAGGATTAAATTAAATTTGTCTCTGTAGGGACTCTCTCTCTGGGTCATCTAATTCACTTACATGGTTTTAACTCCCAAATTGTGTCTCTAGCTCAGATCTTACTCAAAATACCGCAAAATTTAAAATTCAATCATCTGCTAGAAATGTTCAGCTAATTATTCCACAGGCATCCTAATCTCAAAATGCCCTAAATTCAATTTATCATCTTTCCCATCCAATTTGTTACTTATCACCTATTCTCCAAGTGTTGGGATTGTTAGTTCCCACAATAAAAAAAATGAACATCTTTCTCAATATCCAATTACTTGAGTCCTTCCCATTTTGTCTTATTCTTCAAATTCTTTTCTCCATTTTCATCCCAGCAAATACTCACCTGAACTCCCTTTAACAACCAATATTCAAACTTCATTATGTGATCTATGAAAGCTTTGATGATCTATTATTGCTTACCTTTCCTGTTTCATTGTCTTGTACTCAGTAATTCAATCATAAGGAACTACTTGTTTATGTATACACTAGGTTGTTTCTCATCAATCAATCTTTTTTCATGTGCCCTCTGCCTCAATAGCCTTCTTTCCAACTTCAGGAGCATGTGTAGGTCTCTAATGTCCAGTCATGAAAAAAAAAAAGTAAATCTAAACTGGTGGTTCCCAAACATTTTCCCCTTTTAAACCCATTTCTATAAACTATACTCCTTGTTTTTAAACAGCTGTTTTTAACTACTGACACTTTTGTTCAGTGCTTATTAGTAATGTGAAATAGTGGCAATGAGGTAATAAGTTAGGAAGAAAAATCACTACACTATTAGTACAAACCACATATTTAATTTTACAATATTTGTAACAGTTAAATATTAAAAATGATGATCAAGCATTTAAACATTAACTAAAAAAACTACTTGAAAAGAATCACAATTAAAGACAATGCACTTACTTTTACTCAGTCAATAACTAAACTGATCAGTCTGGCTACAAAGTATATTTATATGTTTGGGGAAGTTCTAGAAACCTCGAAAATGGATTGTTCTGAAACTGCGCATAATGACTGATAGAAGAGCAGTTTGGGGGAAGGGTTCATACTTGCAACCTCACCAATCATCATTCGCTAATGTGATCTAATATTGAAGTGTGTCCGTTAATGGTGATTCAAACTTAACATTTATTGTTCCATAACTAATGCATATTTTTACTTTACTTGTTTCTGTTCGCCATTACTATTTTTCGCGTGCCCATTAAAGGCTCAGCATAGACCCCTGGGGGTATGTGTACCACTGCTTGGGAATCGATAATCTAAACACATGGGTTCTACATTTAAAATCTAAGGGTCAACACAATGAGTCTATCCCCCAGTAGAGGTGTAAAAATCTAACACTGAAATGCATTTCTAATCATATGGTTTCACGAGTGGGGCTTAAAGGCACTAGCTAGTCATGTGCACTGAACGAAGAAAATGAGCATCCTGGGCATTTGGTTTTTTAAAACCACAGCTTACGGTTTCTAATTATTTTCAGTTCTTAAGTTCCTGTTCTCAAGCATGCTTTCCAAAGGAGTGACTGCCAAAATTCTGCTTGACTTAACATCCCCTGTTGAGTCATCTGGAAGAAGTGACTTGCCAAGATAAGTCTAGGAAAAGAGGGCGAAGAAGCCATGTTGGTGGCCTACAGTAAAGTGATACTACTTGGAGCAGAAAGTGAGAACTGCAATGCCAATCTTACTAAAGGAAATGTTCTGGGCACACGATACATCTAAACATTATTCACTTGGAAATCACAACTTGTCATCCACACAGTGAAATCATACAAGGAAAATACAACAAAGTCCAATATCAGGCTTCAATATTCACAAAACATTCAGGAAGCCGTAGACCAATGAGTATGAAAATGGAGTGTGTAATAACTCAGGTTCTATACATTAATTTTCATGACCTCAACACAAGAAATAGAAGCTCCCTTGAGAGCTTGAAGGAAAGGAGAGTTACCATTGTATCTATTCAAATTAATGAGATTGAATTAAAATATGGCTCTGCAATGACCTCATCTGCCCTGCTGTCTTCTCCATCTCTAGGATGCATAGATGCCTGTTCTCCCAAAATTTCTTTTTTCTCTCACTATATTTTCTACATCATCTTTTAACTTATCTGCCCTATTTCTTCCTCTACAGTGACCATCTTGAGGAGTGGGCCATGTCTTTTTATCTCTGCATCCCTAACACATAACAGTGCTAAGACTACCAACTGACCAACTAATCAAGTCTTCTTTGTACTTGATTAAACCATCAAAAATCTAAACCACTGCTACTAAAAGTAGCTAGCCCATAAACTATTTGTCTATGATGAGATAAGGAATTTTGGCCAAAATGTGTAAAAGAATAGCTTCTTTTTTTTGAGAAAGTCTTGCTAGAAAATATGTCTACCTAAACTAAACTGCTTTAGTGATAAAACTGAATTACATTCTTGCCCACTTTGATTCAAACACTTGAGAGTTAGACTAAGACGTTTCCATAAAGAAAAGTAAGACGCTGAAGAATGCATGGTTAAAATTAACTTTAGGGCCTTTATCCATCTTTATAAACACATATATTTACAGATCCTCCAAAAAAATTTAAATAAAGGCACCTATTTTCACTGGTAAAAAAATAAAGACACAATGCACTTACAAGTTTTTTAAAAGCCAAGACGCATTAAAAAAAAAAAAACCTAATAAATTTTTAATTTTTCTTTTTCAACAGAACAAGTGACAGATTACATCAAACTTCAGAACTTCTCTAATAGCTAGTTATTATACATATTCCCATCTGTCTTGCAGAGAGGGATCTTGGTCAGCTTAACAGTTTCAGGTAAAATAAGCTGCATAATATGATATATTACAATAATGAATGTACAATGTTCACATGAAATATGTTTTAGAAGCAAGACAGAGATGCATCTGCATCAAAAGGTGACCTTTTAAAATGCCACAACTACTTTTTACATTCACTCTTCCAACAGGTCACAAGATGGGGTCACTAAGCTCAGATAAATCACTATGATGCACATAAAATACAGAAAGATTGGTTATTTTATATATTATATATATTTATATCTTCACTCACACTTTAGCATCTGAGACATAAACTGAGAATTTAAAATTTATTCTCTTCAGATAACAAATCATTTTTTATTCTTCATAAACATGGTGCCCACAAAAGCACATAGGTAAGGCACAATAGGGTTTTCTGTTACAGAACAGTGTGCATCATGTTTACTTAACCAGAAAACGTGCATTATCTGTGCAAGTTCATGCTGCAAACCCAACACATATACAATAAAAACCAAAAGGGTAACTGAGCTTTAAACAAAATAAAAATTGGTACAATTCCAGCTGTTTCACATATTCATTTGGACTGACAATAATATATCAACATTATTTTTTAAAAAGCTAGTTGTTACAAGTAAACTTTGCTCCACAACTATTTTAATTGGAAATAATAAGCAGTAATAAAGTAACTTTACTGAAACAAAGTAAATACCGAGGCACAAAGCAATGGTCACTCGTGCATTTACTATATTGCAAACTTTATGACTCAAAATTGTAAATATAATTTTTCAAATGCACATTTTGCTGAAACAATGTGCCTTGTTTTAAACTTGACATATAACAGAGGAGCTAACATTTCATTAAATTATAAATAGATTGGGAAATGACTTAATCCCAATGGTACTATATCATAGCCCTAGTATTTATAATAAATACAACTTTTCTCAAAATACTTTTCCAATATCTGCCAATTGCTTCTTTATTGCTCACATAAATTTGAATCCATTACAACTGGTATCGAAACTTTCACACAAAATCATATTCAAGACATTTTTATATAAAACCTATAAAAGATATTTGAAACTTGTATCTAATACTTCCAGGTGTTTGGCTGTTTGATCTATGTGATAGTACAGCCATATGTATCTATGTGTGTGTATATATCTATATACATATACATATATATATATGTATATGTATATAGATATATACACACACATATATACGCACATATATATACACATACATATATATACACATTACATTATGAATAAAATAGGAAGCTTATTTTACTGCTTTAATGCAGACATCCTCACAAGACTACTTTCTCCACCACCCACATTTATACATATATACATAAGCCAGTTTAAGTACATGTACATCCACTTATATGTAACCACTAAACCCAAATTAGTTTTCCCATATTCCAGCTGTAGCAAATAAATCTCTTACAAGCAATAGAAACCTAAGGTTAAATTGGGAAATGAACATTTTTATCACATTAGCCTGTAAGGAACTATGCAGGTGACTGTGTACAAAAACTCACAACACTAATTCACAGGAAATTATGGAAATACAATAAGGCTCTTCACCATGCTTTTGTGTGGTTATCAAAACACTTCTTGGTGCAAAAATACAACCACCACACCTGAAAATGCTTAATAAAGTCAATGTTCCTCATGCAAAACTTTAAATGCATTGGCTTAACTGAGCTCCAAAAATTGAATGAAACAATTATCTAACTCAGCATTGCTGCCTCACTAGCTAAGTCCCTTTGGAACCTTAAGATTTCTGGAACATTCAAACAGAGCTGTATTCAATAAAAATATTACATACAAAAAGCATTTAAAAAGGAAGACAGGAAGCCAAACAGGAATTTTCCTATTGTAAGTAACAGTCCTAGAAGTGGAAGAAAGTCTTTTCAGGAACCTCCTTGAGAATTGGCTAGGCCAGTCCGAAGACGAAGATGAGACATAGAGTTCATATGTTTATTTGATGGCTTCAAGGGAGTGTTGCAAGTAAGAGCCTGGGGAAAGCGATGGTGATATCTATCTAGTCGTAAATATTTTACTGTAACCAATTTCCCTGTTGTAAGATAAAAATAATATTTTAGAACTGTAAAAATGTGCTCAATATTTATAGAAAAACTGTGGTAAAATAACACATGAACACAAAACTCAAGTAAAATAATCTCAAATTATCACTCTAAAAATGTTAACCCCAAAATTTTAATTTAAAATCTGGTATAGTTTAAATAGTAAGCCATAATTCATCTTGTCAAAATGTTTATAACACTCAAATTTCTTACCATCAAACCAAGAGCCATGCAATGCCTTAAAAGCTTTTCCAGCATATTCTGGAGACAGACATTTGACATACACACAACCCTATAATATTAAAAAACAAAACAAACAAACAAAAAAAAGAACAGTCTTAGTTTAATAGTAACAAATCCAAACTGTAGAATTCAACAGTAAAAGTTACTTTACCTCACGTGAATTTTTGTCTACTGCAATATGAACAATGCCATCATTATCACTGCATTTTTCTAAAATTGCTTCTTGAATTGCCAAATGCCACTGATCCCCTATTTCCCTAAAAATTAATGAGAACAAAAATCAATAACCATAAACCTACTCAGTAAGAAGTCTTTACTATCTCTTACAACATATACATCCTACTAGAATGGGGAAAGTTTAAAAATACATATTGTTAAAGGTAGTACTAAATGAATGCTTGTTACTAGCAGTAGGTAGATTTAAAAATATTAGCATTTGAAAGTCTCAGCTCTCCTCTCACTTTCCAGTAGAGGCAATGAAGGATTAGCACACCATAGCAGAAGAAATGTGCTTTAATTTTTTTGTTTAAAATCTTAAAACACCTATAGTCCTTTCTCTTTTCCTTTCTGCACAAGTGTTATTAATGAGTTGTAGTGAGCTGATAAAAACTGAATATTATTTTAACAATATTTTCAAATTCATAAACTTAAGGAAAATTTTCAGTAAATACAGTTCAGTCTTCACTTAATATTATTGATAGGTTACGTGATGTTAAGTGAAATGATGTATACCAAAACCAATTTTACCAAAGGCTGACTGATATAAACAGGAGTTAAATTCCTACACATATCATCAATGTAACGAAATAACATAGAATGGAACGACATTATTCGAGGACCTCCTGTGGTGTATTCTGAGTTTGTTTTCCAACATAATGAAAGTGATACAGGACAAACATTTTGCACAATCACTCCATTAAGAAAACTTTAACATTTCCTGCTGCAATAATGTACATTTGTTTTACGTGTAAGATACAGATAGTGAGGTAGAGGGCAAGGTGGCTATGCTTTGAATGGTAAGTCTTCATCTTAGGTAATGAAATACTGGACTGGCATTGATTTCCTAATCTCTAAAGTATGAGGTAAGATTCCCAATAGAGGGATTACCACCTTGCTAATTGTTTTTATCTCTACAAAAACAGAGGCTATGTGTATATATACTGACATTGATTCTCCACATTTCCGATTTCTCTGTCACTTATTTGGAATCTCATCATATCAACTATTTCTTAAAAAAAATGAGTCATCACATCGGACTTAAGAGTTTTTTTAATATGTAAACAATTTCCACTGAGAATTTTTTTTGAGGATTTAAAAAAATATTTGTCATATTGGACAGATAAGCAGTTGTATCTAGGAAGCAAATTCTAAAGATTATTACAGCTTATATATAAAATATGGATTCTAAGGGGAAAACTTTAGACTGTGCTATTCTCTGAATGCATGTGTTGCTGTAATAATAGAAAAGTTTCTCCAATATTACACAGATAAATAAATAGGGCTTGTAGAAGGGAAGGTGTGTACATCTTTGTAGAGAATTTTTAGAGGTTGGAAATTTAAAAACAGCAGATAGATATTTTTAAAATCTCTATTGCCTACTGAGGTAAAGAATGTTGGCAGAAATGACTTACACATTTATTAAAGGGAACTGTTCGTCATCATGTGTGTCATTAAATTGACCCAAGCATTTATGTGCTATGGGGCTCAATGAATTCAACCCTTTATAAAATTTTTACAAGTCATTATACATCTGTGTCTTTTGGCTAAACCATTGCTTGGAATATAACCAAAGAGAAGAAAGGTGAAACTCGTAACATTTCCATAGTTAGAGATTCAGAAATAGAGATTTTTCAATTACAGATACAGCAGTATAAGAATATCATGCATTTTTCAGCCAAATATTCCATATAAAAATTACATGTGCCTCTGATCATAATACTTACATAACTGGATCAAACATATTTCGAATCTTTAGACATGGCGTCAAACTATTTGGTGGTGAATTTCTTCTATCTAAATGAAATGCTATAAAAAACAAATTAGTTTTACTATTTGCCATTGTTCTATTTTATTCGGTCATTCAGTTCATTAAAATAATATTCACTGCATACTTTTACTATGAGCCAGACCCCTGGATGTTAAAGTAAGTAAGACAGAATCATTGCTCTCGCAGAGCTTACAGTTTAGTAGGGGAGACAGTGCCACCCAAGAATTTACAGTTGTGGTAAATCCTAAGAAAGAAGGGTACATAGACAGCTGTCAAAGTAACTTAAGCTTAAGTCTGGGAGTATCAGATAACCCTTTACCAAGGCAGTGAAATTTATGCCTGGACTTAAAGAATAAATAAAAATAAGCAGAGTGAAGAGAGGTATAAAAAACATTTCAGCAAAGGTGACTGCTTGTACATAGCCCCTAAGGCAAGAAGGAGCTTGGTCTATTCAAGACTGCCACTGTATCTAAAATGAGGACAGCAGAAAGATAAACTTGAAGAGGGAGGTACCTGATTATTCAGAACAAATAGGCCACATTAAAGTATTTAGACATTACCATAACAACATAATAAAGTCACTCAAACATTTTAAGGAGAGGAATAATATGATGAAATCTGTCTTCTAAAATTACAAATTTTAAAAATCAACTGTCATGTGGAAAATCAACTAGGTGAAGGCAGAAGTGATGCAGGGAGACTAGTTAGAAGGTTATTATAGTTATCTAAGAGGGAAATGATACTCACATGGGTAAGATGGGCAGATGGAAATAAATGGACACAATTGGGACATACTTTAGAGTAGATCTGATGTGAATTATTTGAAGACTGCACATGGGGGTAAGAGGTGAGTATGGATGACTCCCAGATCTATGGCAGAACCAACTAATGAGGTACTATCGTTAATTAGACAGGAATACTGGAGAGGAGGTCAGTGTGGGAAGAGAAGACATTGAGTTCAGTCACATGTTGAATTTGTGGTGCTAATCTCCTAGTGGAGCAGATAAGTATATAGGTGAATCTGAAAACTGAACACAAGACTTAGTTCAAGATATAAATTTGGGAGTTATGAACATATATGTGGTAAATTAAGTTGCAGCATGAGATCATCTAAGGAGACAGGTATAATGAGTAAAGATGATGACCTTGAGAAACTCCAACACCTACAGGTGCAGGGAAAGAAAAACGTCAGAGGTACGAGGAAAACCAGAAGTAGTGGTATCCCCAAAGCCAAAAGAAGAAAGTTCCTAGGCAAGCTCAACTGTTAACAGTGCTAAAATAAGAACAGAAAAGAAAAATGTCCACTGGATTTAGTTAGCAATATGGAAGTTTGAGAGCTGTTTCCTTGGAATGAAAGGGACTGAAAAAAGGAATGGAGTCAGGTGAAGAATACATGAGAGCTGAAAATATGAAAACAGTGAGTATAATAAACTGTTTAATACTATTTGCCTGTAAATAGATAACAAACAGGTGAAAGCTACAGCACAATTTAGAGCCCAACACTGTTTTAAAGATGAAAGAGACTACAGCATATATAAGTGCTGATAAAAAGAACCAATAGAGGCATGGATTTAAAACACAGTAAGCGAAGATACCTGAGAAGACTAGAGGGAAGGGCTTGAGTCTTTTTAAATGAGACAGACTCAATTCCAATAGAAAGTGAGGATGAGTATGAATTCTGGTAATTTTATGGATCTTGTGATTGGAAATTTGAGGCAGGTACAATCTCATTTCTTCTATTTGAGTCATCAACTGAGAATTAGGAGAGGAGAAGGGCAAAGGTTTGAAAAGAGGGGAAATCCAGTCATTTCACTTTTCTGTTCTGTTCTTTTCTGTTAAGTGACTAGTAAAATATGGTAAAAATATGAAAGTCTGGTAGTGCTGAGGGCCTAACTGAAGGTATCAGTTAACCAACTTGCACAACTCTCTCCTGCTATGGTCAGCTATTTGCACAAAGATAGGCACAGATGCAACAGTTTCACCCTTGGTTGGAACTTACCAGGGTAAGATGAAGGACAGGCAATGACTTAAGGGAGCTAGCAAGAGAGAGTGGAAAGATGGATCCTGGAATGAAGATGGATAGAAAAAAAAGCAAAGATAGGAGGAAGGCTGAAGAACTGGAGCAAGTAGGTACATTGAAGAACTGAGAATCTAGGGAAGTTAAAGAAAACCCTAAATATATAAAGCAGGAAAGTGGAAAGGATGAGTTTATGGCTAAACACCAGAGTATATCAATTAAAGATTTTGGAAGTTATCTAGTGATAAGAAATGCCTGGACTGTGATGTCTCCAAACAGGGCCTGATGTGGGGAGGAGGAGTGGTCACTGGACATAAAAAATCTTTGCCAAACCCCAGATCAATAATGTCTGTAGACCTTTAGTACCTTCCTGACTTCTCTAATAGTACATAGGTTCTGTTCTTAGATTACCTTTTAGTGGCAATTTGACTTCCTTGACATTCTAATATAGGCTGGGTCAGCAGGGGATGAACCAGAGAAAACAAGTATTCATACTACCTTATCCTAGCCAAGTTTCCACAAAATAGCAGATTTGAAAGAAACTATTCCTGTTTAATTCTAGTAAAAAAGTAGTCCCAGCAATGTCATTAAAATGGCAGTGTGAAACCTCCCCTGGAAATTACAATAAACTGAACAGCTATAATTCAACAAGGAATTCCCTATGCAACACACAAACAGAGCTGAGAGATCCACTCATCGCACTGAAACATGTGAAGGTGGGAAAATTGGGGCAAGAGGCAAGGAGGAAGTGCAGAAACGGGGAGCCATGGGATGCAGCCCGGAGCTCACTGCAGTCCCGAGAGAGAGGAGGAGTAAGACTGTGGGTGTGCCATCTGTGGCCCCAAGCATTCCTGCCTGAGAGATCAGCATATAGTATGTCTGAATCCAGCACTCAGGACAGAGACCTGGAGCAAAGACCAAATAAAGAAGAGTGTAAGCCCCCACTGCCCTCACTGCCAGGTAAAACACAAAGACACTAGTCTGGCTGCCTCTACCTACCCTCCCAGAGCTGCCTCTCCCACACCTTCTGTGTTTCTGTGGGCCCCAGAAGAAACTGTAGCAGTGAGTGTTGGGTGAAAGAGTAGAATATCTATAGTCCTGAAAACTAGGGAGAGAATACCTGAGCAGAAGACACACAGTGCAGCTAATTTTGGCAACAAGGAAGGAGCAGTAGGACTGAGACACAATGAGTTGGCAGCCACGATTATCTGAGCCACAAACATACTTGCCTCCTGTCTCAATGCACACTACCCTTGGCTAAAAAGAGCAGTGGCACCCAGGACAGGGGAGCTGAGACACACAAATACTGCTGTTCTGGATGCAGGGGCAGCACTGGAGTTCCAGAGGCTCAGAGCCCCATTGCTCACCACATCCTCCCACAGGGTGGTGCAGTGAGAACAAGGCCACCAGGTCATAAAGGAGAAGTCCATCTCCCAGGAAATCACATACCAAGAGAAAAAGGAATACCACAAGAAAAAACAAAAAGATGCAGTTTAAGAGAGAAAAATAAAAACTCCAGCAATACATATTGGAAAGCAAAAGAAAGACCTTTTCAAAACTAGCTGCTACAGAATCTACTACTGTAGACAGATGCCCAGGAAGGGAAACACAACAATTGCTATAAATAACCAAAGAAACAGAGCTACACAGAAAGAAAATGAAAAAATCTCCATAAAATAAACTTAAACACATGGAAATATGTAACTTAAATGTCAGAGAATTCAAGACTGCAGTTCTGAAAAAACTTAACAAGATGCAAGAAAACTCAGATAGGCAGTTTAATGAATTCTGAAATAAAATCAACAAACAAAATGAGTATTTTACCAAAAAGACTTAAATTTTAAAAAAGAACCAAACAGAAAATCTGGAGATAAAGAACTTAATAAAATAGATGAAGAATGAAATAGGTAAGCTTAGGGAACAGAATTGACCAGATGGAGGAAACAATTAAGTGATATTGAAGATATAAATATGAAAATGACACAGATGGAAGAAGAGAGAGACTTTAGAATTAAAAGAAATGAAAGAACTCTACAAGAACTATCTGACTCCATCAGAAAGAGCAACATAAGAATAATGGGTATACCAGAAGGAGAAGAGAGAAAAAGAAGGGCAGACAGTCTATTCAAACAAACAGTCAATGAGAACTTCCCAAACCTATGGAAAAAAATGGATCCTTATATCCAAGAAGCAAACAAAACGCCTACCTCAATCCCAATTGGCCCTTTCCAAGGCATATTATATTGAAGCTGTCAACAACAAAGAGAGAATTCTCAAGGAAGCCAGGGAAAAGAAGACTGTTACCTACAAAGGAAAGCTCATTAGATTATCATCAGACTATTCAGCAGAAACTCTACATGCCGGGAGGGAGTAGAATAAAATATTAAAGCTACTGAAAGAGAGAAATTACCAACCAAGAATAATATACCCAGTAAAATTATCCTTTAGACATACAGGAAGAATGAAGACCTTTTCAGACATACAGAAGCTGAGGGAATTCTCCAGTACAAGGCCTGCATGACATGAAATACTGAAGGAGGCTATTAGACCTGAAAAGAGTCAGGCTACAAAACCATGAGCATGATTACTAACAGACAAGGAGAAGCAGAAAATGGCAATGCTTACATACAATAGAGCACTACATGCTTAAACAAAAAAAGAAGACAACTTACTACTGCAACTCAGAAATCAACTCAAGAGCATAAACAGGGATAATTTGTGACAACAACAACATAAAAGGGGAGGAATAAAAGACTGAATTTGCAAATGGGAATGAAGATAAGAAGTATGCTTAAGAAAAGGAATGATTATATATGAAAGTTTCTTTTATGTAAACTTAACGGTTACCATTCAAAAATAACCCAGAACTGAGACAAGTAACATAAAAAAAGAGCTACCAGAGGAAAAATCATAGAATACCACCAAACTAAAACAACAGACAGAAACAAAAAGGCAAAGAAACAATGAAGACACTGAGCTACCAGAAAACAAAAGATAAAATGGCCATTGGAAATCCTCCCAAATCAATAACCACCCTAAATGTAAATGGACTGAACTCACCAATAAAAAGGCGGAGTAGCAGACTGGATCAAAAAACAAAACCCACTATAAGCTGCCTTCAAGAGACATCTCAGCTACAAGGACAAATATAGGCTTAAAATGAAAGGATAGAAAATTATATTCCAAGCAAATGGTATTCAGAGAAAAGTGGGGCTAGCCATACTTATTAATATATCTAACCAAACAGACTTCAGAACAAAAAAGGTAACAGGAGACAAGGGTGGACACTTTATAATGATAAAAGGGACAATACAATAAGAAGACATGACATTTAATATATATGTCACCAATCAGGAAGCACCAAAATATACAAAGCAAATACTAACAGAACTAAAGGGAGAAACTGACAAAAACACAATCATAGTAGGGGACCTAAACACCCCATTGACAGCCAAGGATAGATCATCCATCCAAACAGAAAATAACATCTTTAAATTACACTTTGGGCCAAATGGACATAATGACATTTACAGAACACTTCACCCTAGAACACAGGACTATACCTTCTTTCGTCTTTCTTTTTATTTTTTATTTTCTTATTAAATGTATACGTTCTTGTCCAGTGCACATAGAACACTGTCAAGGATAGACCATATATGCTGGGACACAAAACGAGCCTCAGCAAATTTAATAATGAAATCATACCAAGCACACTCTCTGAACGCAAGGCTTTAAAAGTAAACTGCAAAAAGAAAAGTGTAAAAGCCACATATACATGTAGATTAAGTAACATGCTATTAAAAAGTGACTGTGTTAAAGAAGAGATTTAAAAAGTGATTAAAAATACATAGAAACAAAATGAAAATCAAAACACATCCTATCAAAATAGGATGCAGCAAAAGCAGTATTAAGAGAGAAAATGTATGTCATTACAGGCCTATCTCAAAAACAAGAAAAATCCCAAATAAACAACCTAACACTGCATCTTAAAGAACTAGAAAAAGAAGAACAAAAGAAACTCAAAGTCAGTGGAAGGAAGGAAATAATAAAAATTAAGAGAGCAAAACACAAAATATTAATGCAACAAAGAGCTGGTTCTTTGAAAAAATTAATAAAATTGTCAAATCCCTGACTGGACTAACCAAGGTAAAAACAGAAAAGACACAAATAATCAAATTAAGAAATCCAAGAGGACATCTTATAACAGATACCTCAGAAATGCAAAAGATCATGTAATGTGACAATACCGTGAAGGATTATATGCCACCAAATTCAGTAACCTAGAAGAAGTAGACAAGGTTTTAGAAACATATAACCATCCTAGAGTGAACCACAAAGAACAGGACAATCTAAATAGACAGATCAATAGTAAGGAAATCAAAACAATCACCCAAAACCTCCCCAAAGCAAAAGTCCGTGATCAGACAGCTTCACTAAGAAAGTCTACCAAACATTCAAAGAGGACTGAATACCTGTCCTCCTCAAACTCTTCCAAAAAAGTGAAGAAGAAGCAATACTTCCTAACTCATTTTACAAGGCTAACATTACCCTGATACCAACACCTGGTAAGGATCACACACACACACACACACACACACACACACACACACTACAGACCAATATCTTTGATGAATACAGATGCAAAAATCCTAAAACAAAACACTAGCAAATAGAATACAACAATACATCAAAAAGAACATACATCACAATCAAGTGGGGTTTATTCCAACGGCACAAGTATGGTTCAACATATGTAAATTGATCAATGTGATACACCACATAAACAAAATAAAAGATTTTAAAAAATGATTATATCAATTGATGCAGAAAAAAGCATTTTGACAAAATACAACATCCATTTATGATTAAAATAATAAAATGGGTATAGAAGGAAAGTACCTCAACATAATAAAGGCCATGTAATGCAAACCCTCAACTGACATCATATTAAATGGTGTAAAACTGAAAACTTTTCCTCTAAAATCAGTAAAAACACTGTCACCACTGTTATTCAACATACCAATGGAAGTCCTACCCAAAGCAATAAGCAAGAGATAGAAATAAAAGGCATCCAAATTGGTAATGAAGTAAATTATCACTTTTTGCAGATGACATGATTCTTTATATAGAAAACCCTAATGACTCCACCAGGAAACTATTAGAAACAATTAACAAACACAGTAAAGTGGCAGGATACAAAATCAATGTACAAAAATCCATAATATTCCCATACATTAAACAATAAAACTTCAGAAAAAGAAATTCAAAACAAACAAACAAAAACAGTATTTTTTATAATTGCAACAAAAAGAATAAAATACCTAGGAAGAAACTGTAAAGAAACTATATACTGAAAATTAAAAGATACTATTAAAAGAAATTGAAGAAGACAAAGAAAATGGAAAGATACTCCATGTTCCTGGGTTGGAAGAATCAACACTGTTAAAATGATCCTATTACCCAAGCAACATACAGATTTAATGCAATCCCAATCAAAATCCCAATGACATAGTTTTTAAAGAAATGGATAAAATAATCATCAGATTTGTATGGAACCACAAAGACCCCAAATAGCTAAAGCAATCTCATTAAAAAAAAAAAAACAACAACAAGAACACAAACACAAAAAATAACAAACAAAAAAAAAACCCCACAAGGCTGGAGTTACCACATTCCCTGACTTCAATTTATACTATAACACATCAATAATCAAAACAGCACAGTATTGGCAGGAAAAGACACACAGATCAATGAAACAGAAGTGAAAACCCAGAAATAAACCCACATATATATTAGCCAATAATTTTCGACAGAGGAGCCAAAAACATACAACAGAAAAAAGAAAGCCTCTTCAATAAAATGGTGCTAAGGGAATTGGAAACCCTCATGCAAAAGAATGAATCTAGACTGTGATCCATCACCATATACCAAAATTAACTCAAAATAGATCAAAGACCTAAACAAAAGACCTGAGAAAATAAACTGCATAGAAGAAAACATCAGTACTAAACTTATGGACCTTGGTTTCAGGAAGGAATTTATGAATTTGACCTCAAAGGCAAGGGAAGTAAGAGCAAAAATAAATGAATGACACTATATCAAACTAAAAAGCTTCTGCAGAATAAAAGAAACCATCAACAAAACAAAAAGGCAACCAACTGAATGGGAGAAGACATTTGCAAACAACACCTCTAATAAGAGGCTATTATCCAAAATATATAAAGAATGTGTACAATTCAACAGCAATAAAACCAAACAATCCAATTTTTAAAAAATGGGCAGAGGACCCGAACAGACACTTCTCCCAAGAAGACATACAAATGGCCAACAGATAAATGAAAAGATGCTCAGCTTCATTAGCTATTAGGGAAATGCAAATCAAAAACACATTTATCACCTCACATCTGTTAAAAATTTATCATCAACAAGTCAAATAATAACAAGTGTTAGAGAGGCTGTAGAGAAAAAGGAATCCTTGTAAGTTGCAGGTGAGAATGTAAATTGGTACAGCCACTATAGAAAACAGTATGGAGGTTCCACAAAAAATTAAAAATAGAATTACCACATGACCCAGCAATCCCTCTTCTGGATATCTACCCCCAAAAAATCTGAAAACTTTTGTCTGCAGAGATATATGTATCCTGATGTTCATCGTAGCATGATTTACAGTAATCAAGACATATAAACAACCAAAGTGTCCTTTGATAGAAGACTGGATAAAGAAGTGGTATACATACACAATGGAGTATTACTCAGCCATAAGGAAAGATGAAATACTGCCATTTGTGACACATGGATGGATCTTGAGATCATTATGCTAAGCAAAATAAGTCAGACAGAAAAAATCAAGAACTATATGACTTCACTCATATGTGGGATATAAAACTGAAAGCAACAAAGAAACAAGACAAACAAACAAAGAAACAAAAACTCACAGACACAGAAAAAAGTTTAGTAATTACAGAGGGGAAGGGGGAAGGGGGTGTGATAAAGGAGGAAAATCAAATAGACGGTGATGGAAGAATAGACTCTGGGTGATGAGCACGCAATGCAATACAGAGATGATGTACTACAGAACTGTACACTTGAAACCTTTATAATTTTACTAACCAATGCCACCCCAATAAATTTATATTTAAAAAAGAAAGGCAAACTGAATCTCCAAATAAAATAAAAAGTTTCCTTTTGATATGAAAAAAAGAGTAGTCCTAAAGATCAAGTTTATTTTGTAATATATGCTTTGTCTTCCTAACTGAACTGTAATCACCACCTGGGATAAGTATAGTAGTTGGTGAATGATACTTCTCAAATACTCCAGGAACTACTTTTGGATCTTTCGAGTGAATGTCGTTTATTCCAAACTCTACACGTGTCAGAAGCAGAAATAATTCTCTGGCTGCCCAGCAGGTATTGTTTGATTTTTAACTGGTGCTTTAAAATACCTTGATAAATACTAATATTATGTAATCACCTAATTATATGTAACTATCTTTTAGAAATTGAATATTCAATAAGGTAGATTTCTTTTTTTTAACAATTATTGGGAAGAATATTAAATGACAGCAGCTTGTAATGGTAGTGAGTACAAAAGACTATTACAATTATCAACCCTCCAGCCATATACCTTTTAATTAAACTACTGCATTTATAAAAGAAAAAACATTAAGCTTGTTCTAAGTTAAACTATCTTTTTACATAATCACCAAGAAACCTCAGTGTACAGCCATATTTATACAGTACATTTGTGTTCAGATATAGTTCAATATAATCAAAACTTATTTTATGTATTAATATTTTTAAAAAGCTAAGTCTGAGTCATTTATTTATATGTAGGTAGACTCTACATGTAATGGCATAAAAATTTAAATAATATTAAAACTAAATTCTCTATATTAGAGCTATATGTTCTTAAATGAAGTTAAAGATGTGTAATTATCATTAAGGAATATTGCAACAACTTATTAGCCTCCTGTAACAATCCTTATGATGAAATTCTTAAAAGAACTCAAATCTCTCTTGCTACAAGTCTACAGACTTTTGCCTTATCATCACAATCATTAAAAAACTGAACCAGTACACTTCAAATAAATAGCTACCAGGTTCCGCCTTAGGATTTTCTGCCTTCGGGCAAAAATTACCTCAAACATTAAAGTTTTTTTCTATTAGCTAATTAATAGGTGTCTTATTTTACTCTCAATTCCTTTGTAGGTTCAGGAATCCCTAATTACTGTAACTGTTTATCAAGGACTGTCAAGTAAAAGGATATTAAATTTACAATTCTTTACATGGCCCATTTGGAAATATGCTAATAAAGATAGCTTAGTACTTGGCATATAGTTTATGAAAATTTACTACACTGGAACCTTGATGGAATACTAATATATATAGTAACAGAACACTTTTAAAATATTATTTCAACTTATGGTGAATATTACCACTACTGTAACTGACAAAGTTGTATTTTATCACACTACAGTCCTTTCCTATCTAAAGAAGATGATAAAGTAAAAATAATAGTCTGAAGCTTTAAATCCTAGTGTTTATAGAGGGTCCAATTTAACATACCTGAAGTAAATCATTACCATTACTAATCTGTAAGAACACAGATTACTATCTAGGTCAAGAAATTGTCTTTAGATTCATCTTGAAAATCTCACATTTTACAAATAAGAATTATAATGATAAAAAATTCATATAAACAACACAATGGCCTTTTCTAGAATTTCAAATATATACATGAGCACCAATTGCTAGCTACGTGAAAGAACCAGGTTGAGACTCCACACACATTATGATCAGGCTTTACGGCCAATCAGATCTGACTGGCTTTGAATTCTCCAGTTTCCGTTTCATAAGTCCCTTCTGTAGGCATCCTCTAAAGCAAATAGTTTATTGTTTAATTGTCATCTTTGGCAACATCAAAGCTTCATGTTTATGCCATGATTACATAAACTTATTATTCAAGTTCTATGAAAGTAAAAATTAGAGGGAAAAAGGACTAATTAAATCTTATTTTATTGCAATTTCACAATTTACTTACCATTCCCATAAATGCTATATTTAGCAAACACTAATAAATATGCTTTTATCCAACAAGAAGATTAAAAGAAACTCAACTCACTACTAGTCCTGAAATGCAAATTAAACTAAGCATGAGATTTCATTTTGCAACTAACCATTAGGATACAAAGTGAGGTGATAATTACCACTAACAGAGTTTGGGTACATAAGGCAACCGATCATCAAACACTCCTATGTACTTACATATACATATTTTTGTAACTACGCAAGCCTTTAAAAAAATATGGATACCCACAAATGCTACCTGGCACGGGGGATATGCAGGTAGAATGGTCTTACTAAGAAAGAGGCAGGCAGCAAAAATTGGAAAAAAAAAGAAGTTATGATTCTACTTATATATGTTTTACACACATTTATATAAAAAACATAAGTTATATGTGTGTCTTATTTGTATAAAATTAGGAGAAAAGAATGAAGTTAAATCTGTAATAACTACATTGCTTTGTTAAGTGAAAGAAAAAAATCAAAGTAATGTATATAACATTCTACAGTTCAGATAAACCATTTAAGTTTATATTAGCCAGGACAAAAGTGGAAGGACATATAAATGCTAACACTGATTCCTTCTACGGGATGAAAATGGAAGGTGAGCTTTGCCTTCACAAATCTTTCAATCGTACTATTTTAGTTTAAACAATAAGACTATTGTAATTAAAAAATATTAGAAAATTTACACTTGTATTTTTTGTTGTTTAAAAATACATACCTTGACCTTGCCATACTTTAGAAGGTATTACTAATATTTTGTCACAGGACGCAGAAGGCTGGATCCACCGCCAAACTAGAAAATCTGCACCACCTATTCTTCGTGTTTCTGTGCGAACTCTAGACTCGTTAGCAGCAAGGAAGTCAACAGCTCTATCCCAGACTTTCTTCATTTTTTTCCTATTATGTGAACAAAATGACAAATTTATAATCCTGGCTTGTTATCTTTCTCAAAAAATTAGTAATTGAAGGTAGTGGTTATTGTTAACTTTGGCTGTTCTTATTCCTGCTTATGAACTTTTTTTTTATTAGCTGTAGAAATTATTTTAAATATTTTATGTCTAACTTTATACTCAAGTTTGTACTAATGATTTCTGCTATTAATATTCAAATTTAGTATTCAGATAAGTATTAGAGGGGGTGTGACAGAACTAATCTTCAGGCCTACATATGTACATCAGTGTTACACAAACAAGCAGTATTGGGAAAATAGTGCCAAAAGGTTTTAAACAAACATACCAATATTTATACAATCCAAAAAGCAATTCTATAATCCCTGAAGCAATGTTTTGGAAGGCTGTACACTTTATTTCAACAATCACACCACTGTTTAAAACACTATGTCAATTCGTCTTCTAGAATTGCCTTTAGAACCTATGGTACTTCTGTGTTAATAGCCTTAATACTGACAAAATTTTGTTAAGTTTATATAAAAAAAGTTTAGATGCCTGAAACTCACTTCAGATTTACTGAATTCCAATCTTCAGAGGTGGAACATAAGCATCAGTATTTTTCCCCCTAAAACCTCTACCAGTGACCCTGATATGTTGCCAGGGTTAAGAATGCTGCTTTAGCATATGGCATCATATTTCATTTTCAAGAAATTTTTCAGTTCTTTTATTTAAACAGTTTGTTAACAAAATGAAGTATTATATTTAAAAACATTACTAGTAAAATATCACTGGCTATTATCTGTCTCTTTCTTTATCAAGATGAATTTAAAGGAAATAAGGTAGAAATTGACAACAAAGAATCAAAATGAAAGAAAGAAATGAGAATGATTTAGAAATGCGGTTGTCAATTTGTCACTCAAAATTAGAAGGGTGTCAGAAGAGAATTTAGAGACAAAGGAGAGTTTAAAGTACAAAAATAAAGCCTGTAAATTAAAAAAGGTCGAGGTGAGAAGGGTCACAACTCTCCATATAATTTTCACAACTATAGAAAACACCAACATTCTGATTTACTTCAATTCATAATGCTTTGAACACACCTGTCATGAGGCTGTATTAAGGAATCTCGCACATGTGGAATAGGCATGTAAGGTTGTAAATCTTTATTTTCCTGGCAAGCTTCATTATGACTTCGTAAAACATCTGAAAATAAATGAAACAAATTTACAAATGAATCAATCAGTGAACATCATGTTGTAATTTATCACATAATGACTATTCTAGAATAGCTTACATTTTTACAAATACTATACCTATAATCTTTACGACCATATCATACATCTGCCTTGTTTCCTCTTCCTCTTTTGTCCAGCGATATTTCATGTAACGCAGAACGACACAAACCATCACTACACCTGCAAAATTTATATATTTTGTGTTTTAAAACCTGTGGTCAGTGGCATTCAGTAATACTCATTAAAAAAAAAGAAAAAAAGAAATTTTATCACAGTTTCTATAGTGATTATTTTAATTGCCATAATAGGATAAAGGAATGAGTCTTCAAGACAGTGGGTTGAATTAGCTACATAATTAAAATAACACAGAAAAATTTAATATTACACATATTCGAGTTTCATTTAATCACTCTAGAAAAACCATTTCTTCCATCATATTGACAACTGAACATTTAAAGCCTATTACTTTTTGGAAAACAAACTGTTACATACACTTTTTCCGCTGTAGCATTAAACTATTAGAAAAGTGAGTCTCATGAAACCGTAAACATATTACATCTTACTTTTTAAGTAAATGACTTTCAAAGAACTTGGATAGAAAAAAAAAAAACTCCTAAATTTCTATTATCAATCAAAATAGTCACATCATATCTAGAAATCTGAATGAAAATTTTAATTCAGATAAATTTTTTAATTAAAAATAATTTTAATGAACTTAATTTATAATATATTAATTTAAAACTAAGCTTAATTTTTATAGTTTCTTGTTCTATTTTCTAAAGTAGATTTCTACCTATGCACTATACCTGCATTTGTATGACAGCTTTATTTCCATCTCCCCTCTTAAGTTCCATTTTCTAAGTCTTTAGGTTGATACTGAAATTATTAAAAAACCTCAATATTATTATACCTTAGTGAAGTCTTCTGTATGTGGTTTATTGTCAACTATCACAGAAGTAAATGCTTAACCCTGGTATTTGGAGAAACACAGACACAAAAATTCTAGATGACAATGTATCTATCTTCTTTCTCATCCTAACAACTTACCTAAGCATAGCAACAATAACCTGTGGGTGACAGTAATAAAAGCCCGTCGAAAACGACACCAGAAAGACATCTGTGGTCTTGTGGACTGTAAAAACTGCACATCAGTGACATTTTTCAATTCTTCCTCAGGGCCATAACCAACACACCTATTTAAAAATAATTAAGGGAGAATTGAGAGACAAAATTCCTTCTTATACTACAAAATGATCAAAGTGGAAACCAAACCCTTTTTTACCTTATTCCAACATCTTTTCCATTTTCAAAAATCCACTGTAATGAGGTGTTAAATATATCTTCATATTCAGGACCTAAATCCTAATAAGAAAAACAGAGAACATAATTAACTATATACTTAATAATTCACATTCATTTGATTCTACATGTAATCTGTCCTATAATTAACATACTTTATATAGTTTAAAGTATTAATATAGCACAACAAAAATGTATTATTCATTATAGAAAAAGAAAAGTTACCACTTCCCCACGACCCAAAGATAACCATTATTAATATTTTGCTATGTTCTCTTTTTGTTCTTTTTTTCTTACATTTATAGATTTGGGTTTGTTTTTTTCAATAATTTGGTTTTTTAGTATCATCATAAGAATGAATTAACCTTTTTTTTTAATGGAACACTATTTTTAGATGAACAAATGACAAACTATTCAGACGTGGCTATTTCACAGATATTTTCTCAACATGTAAATAAGGTAAGCCCATATACTCAAGAAAAACTGACCATATTATCAATGATAAAATTCAAGCTTTCAAGTGATAAGCAGAATTTTTAAAAATACGCATCCATTACTATGAGCTTGACAGCTTCACTATACTTGAAAACCTGTGCAGTGAGACTGGTGTGATATTAATGAATATGACTTTTGGGTGCAGCCTAATTATTAATTATTATGCCTCTTATTAAGCTAGACATTAAAGTGACTTGCAAGGATGTAAAACAATGCCACTTCTCAGTAAATTTTTTATTTTGGAAAATATAGTTATTTTTCATAAAAATACATCATGTTAGCATGTAATAAGTTCATTATTCTTATCTTAAACAAGTAAATTTATATTTTTTGTTTTAATTTCTAATATGGTAAAAAGTGTGTGTGTGTGTGTGTGTGTGTGTGTGTGTGTGTGTGTGTGTACGCTGTCTGGAAACTATCCAGCCATAAATGCCTCTACTTTTTATATTACATGGATGGATACTTCCCATACAGCCATCATGTACATGTTCCACAAACAAAAGCCATTTAGGGTCTTCAGTAATTTTAGGAATGCAAAAGGATCCTGAAACCAGAGTTTAAAACTGCTGTATAAAGTTAGATTGTGTATTTTTTAAACCAAAACATTAAAAATAAAGTGATATATTATATATACTGTTCTTACACTTGCCTTTTTCACAAAACAAGGTATTGTGTCAATGTCAGTACAGATGGAACCCCAAGTTTTTCCAACAAAACAGTCCTCCACTGTATGGTTAGTTTATATTTTAATCAATCAACCCCTGATTAATGAACATTTAGAGTGTTTTCAGTAAATTTAATATATCAAATAATACTGTAATAAACATCCTTGAAATTTCTTTAATTCAATATATATTGAGGACTCATTATGTACAGGTACTCTTCTTGGACCTAGAAAAATCGCACTAAACAAAACAATCAAAATTCCCTGGATTCACAGAGTTTATGTTCTATGCTAAAGTATGTCTTTATGTACTTTTTGAAACCCAAAATATGAATTTCTAAAAGTAGAAGTAAGATATTTTTAAAAATTCCTTTCTTTACAAAAGGAATTTTGTAAGTAATAGCTACTACATTTTATCAAAAGTTTCTTCAACAGCACTGGAAATTGCAAGATTTTCATTTGATCAGTATAATTTATTTCATAATATGAAACTGCTAAGTAATTTAAAATATCAAATTTAAAAACATAATAAAAAGTCTATAAAGCAGAAATAATCTTGCTAGACATTATTACTTATATGTAACTACTACCAGGATTTTTCAGATGGTGAAGATAACTACAGGCTATCTGCTATTTCAAAGAAAAGTGTGATCATTTAAGCATTGTTTATAAATATCAAAAAATTTGTAGCAGTATAAATATTTAATAACTGAGAAATGGTTTATATGAGAGTTCATTTCAATGGGTATTATGAATTCAGACAAATGATAAGAGCTAAATAACTACATGCTTAACACAGTAAAACTACAACATTCAATTTATATATATTGATAACAATAAATGATACGGACTCAAGTAAAAACTAGAAGAAAGAAAGTGATTTTTGTTTAAATTTTAGTATTGCTTTAAAATGTTATACATACAACTTTACAAAAATAATTGCAGGTAATTACTGTTTTGTTATATATAGGTATATGCTACAAGAAATGCTTCTGTGTATAAGTAAAAATCAGGCAGAATTCATATTCATATGCTCTAAAATTATAGAAGAAAGAAGCTCTGATGAAGGAGCATCAAGAGAATATACTTGTGATTACAGTGCATGGATCAGGTTTAGATAAAGCAAAAGCTAAATTAGTCCTCCTTTATCCTCAGTAATGCTTTCCTTGGTTTCAGTTACCCACCGACAACCACAGTCCCAAAATATTATATGGAAAATTCCAGAAATAAATCATTCAATAAACAATTCATAAGTTTTAAATTGCTTGCCATTCTGAATAGTGTGATGAAATCTCACTCCATCCCTACTCTGTCCCACCCAGGATGTGAATCTTCCTTTTGTCCAGATTATCCAAACAGTATATACTCCCCACCACTTAGTCACTCAGTAGACTTTCTATTTATCAGATCTACGGTTGCGGTTTCACATTGCTTCTGTCCAATTAACCCTTAATTTTACATAATAATAGCCCTAAAACATAAGAGTAGTGATGCTGGCAATTTGGATATGTCAAAGAGAAGATGTAAAGTGCTTCCTGTAAGTGAAAAGGTCAAAGTTCTTGACTAAATATGAAAAGAAAAAAATTGTATGCTGAGGTTGCTAAGACACTAAGAATGGATAGTCCATCCATGAAATTGTGAAGAAGAAAATTGTGCTAGTTTTACTGTCAACCTCAAACTGCAAAAGTGACAGCACACTGCATAATAATACGGGCTTAGTGAGATGGAAAGGCATTAAATTTGTGGGTAGAAGACATGAACAGAAAATGTGTTCTCATTGATGGCAATGTGCTTCGCCAGAAAGCATTGAATCTATATGAAGATGTCCACAATTTTTATTGTACTACACTGTTATAAATGTCCAATTTTATTATTAGTTATTACCCTCTTACTGTCCCTAATTTATAAATTAAACTTTATCATAGGTATGTATGCAAAAGAAAAAAAAAAAACCAGTATATACAGGGGTCAGAACTACCCGAGGTTTCAGGCATACACTGGGGGTCTTGGAAAGTAACCCCTGCAGATAAGGGAATACTACTGTATATAGGACTTTGAAAATCCACAAAGCAAGATCAATATGGGTTATCTATGAAGCTGAAGATATTGCATTAATTCTTATTTGTAATACATAGATTTTTAAAAAAGATTTTGTACTAAGTTCTTTCCAGACACTTAGTCCTTTAAACACACATAGTAGCAAACTTCAAAGACAAATTTTAAAAATCTATGAAATATATATACGCTGTATTTACCTGTGTTTGCATATATGCGCTTCGGCTTACATTATTACAATATTGAGTATATTATGACATTTTTGCATTACTACCTAAAACTTGGAATGCTAGACTATAAAAAGTTTCAAATAATGTTAAACCAAATAAATTTCAAAGTTTTATATTTTAAATATAAAAATTTCGGAGGCTGAAGATATTATGACTGCCTTTATTAATTTCATAAAAATGTACATAGTGATTCAAATTAACAAGGACACCCACTCTAATAAGCTAAGCATATGGAGGAACAAAGAGTCAAAATATCTAGTTATAAAATAATAAGGCTAAGAAAAATTTATCTATTGTTATCTTCCCATTTTCTGTTTGCCTTTCCCATGTTAATACGACTTGATATCCACTTACTATATGTAATATAACAGAACCACAGAATATTCCTTTATAAGTATACATCTTTAAAACAATTGATAATTTATTTAACCACAGAATATTCCTTTATAAGTATACATTTCTAATAAACAATTGATAATTTATTTAAAACCTCTTTCAGATTTAACAGGGTGTTAAGGTCTTAAATAGGGCACTACTTTCACAAATATTCTATATAGTATATAGGGCTCTCCAGTATTACAATATGGAATTTTTGTAGAAGTTAAAGTTTAATATTTCCTGACTTATGCTAATTAAACAGTTTATGCTATCATTATAGCATACATAGCATCTATTTGATTTTAAGAGTCAGAAGTGTTTTACTATTCTGTTTTTGTAACCACCTGGAAAGCTCTAAGTAAGCAGGGATGTAAGCGAACATTTTCAGTAAAAGGCCAAAGTAAGCATGTTTAAGCTTTGTAGCCACATACATTGCTGGTCCTATCACTTTTTTAAAAAAAAGCAACCTGTAAAAAGGTAAAACCACAGCCAGCAGGCCATATAAAAACAAGCCCACCGGCTATTGTTTGCCAACCCTTTTGGTAAAACATTCATTCCCTCCTCATAAAACATCCATTTTCTAGTCACTGATGATAAAAATCAGGAAGAAACTAAGTTTTTAATTTTCAAAGCAGGACTATTATTATTACTATTTATTACTACTTACTTATAGGCAACAGCTCAGTCAACATACTGCTGACCGTATCATAAAAATCTTTCTAAATTTAAAGCATGTTTTCCCAGATTTTTAACATTTTATATATACGTACACACACACACACACACACACACACACACACAATTTCCAATTCCAAATTTACCTTATTTTCAAAATAACTGGCCAAAATATGTATTTTAAAATACATGCTTTGAATGGATTACAGTTTCAAAGTACACAATTAATACTGTTTTTGTAAAAGACTCAGCTCATTAAAAAAAAGCAACAAGACATTAGTAAGAAGGAAAAAAGACACAGGGAGAAGTCAAGCAAATACTAAAAACTTATTGGGGACAGTTCACGAAATGGAAACTTTACATGGTAATAATAACTATGTGGCTTTCCAGTTAGTGAATATTCTGACTAACTGTGAGATGATAGATGGTATATATCAGATGCTACCTTTTAAAATTAATTAAAATATGACACACAGAAATCAATACAATAGCGAATATGATTTAACTGTTGATTCAGTGGGAACTTGATGTTTCACCTCCAGGAATAATGGAAAGAACATAGATATAGTGCTTAGAATCAAGCAGGCTTGGGATCAAATCATGACTCCTTTACTGACCAGCTACTGTATAGCCTTAAGAGAGGACAAGGGAAAATATGTCACTTACGGACATGTACCTACTTTGATCATTTCTTCAGATCTTAACCCTTGCTCATGATCAGTCCCTTGTCCACCCAAAAATGAAGTTAGGGGTTAGGAACCCAGTCCTCCCATCTAAGAAGCAGAACAGTATAGTAAGAAGAGCAAGTACTTTGGTTCTATTCCCAGTTTTATCATTTTCTAGCTGGACCTAAATATTACATCCCTCATAACTTTAGTTTCTTTATAAAGTAGGTCTGATGCCACCTACCTTGCTGGATCATTGTTATATTAGAGGTGACATATAGAAAGTATTAATATAAATTGTACAGTAAGTCCTCACTTAATGTTATCAATAGGTTCTGTGACTTTTAAGTGAAAAGACGTATAACAAAACCATTTTCACCATTGGCTAATTGACATAAACAATTTAAGTTCTTATGGCATCTCATCAACTTTATAATAAAATGACATTATTCAAGGACCTGCTGTACTTCTATTTTTATATATATATATAATGTGTATGTATACACACACACACACACACACACACACACAATTTTTTTTTTTTGGCAGGGTGGTTCCCTGGATGGGAATCGAACCCAGGCTGCAGCATTGAGAGCATGTACTTCTAAATTATAATTATCATAAAATTTCTCCCTCATTCCATTTCTCGGGACACTTAGTTTTCCACAAAGACACATTTTTATTTGATTTCATTAACAGTGATTAGCGAGGCCATGAAAGTCTATCTAGCCCCCTAACTTGGCATACCTGTAGCTAACTTCCTTCCTATTATTTTCTTCACAAATCTTAAAAGATATTCGTTGTTTTAAAAATTAAACAAGTCTTGAAAGTGACCTAGGAAATGAACTACCATTCACTACATCATTCTTTTGGAAAGTTATCATAGAAAAGCTCCCACTCTATAACTTAAAAACCAATCTATGTCTTCATGAAAATATAATACTATGTATTTCCTAAATGTTCCACCAGAGGGACCTCTTAACTTTTCACAAATCAAAACAAGCTTTCAATCTCAAAAATGAATAAAAAACTCAAGAAAAACACTGGCGTGGGGTGGTGGTGGTAAGAAAAACAGTGGCTAAATTATTTAAATTAACTGTTATGTTTATTTAAATTTCCTTTGAAGGAGAAAGTGGGATAAATAAAATAAGAATGGAATGTAAAGAATCAAATATAAGAAAATAAAATTTTACTGAGGCTTTCTTAATTCACCCATTTGACTCTATTAAACATTTACTAATACTATGCTTAAAATGCACTACAAGTTGGGGGGAAATTTAGTTTATACCTATAGAAGTTATATACATTCTCTGGCTCATTTACTCCTGAACACAAAAACTTAATTGGGTTGCTGGTAAAATCACAGGACAAGTACACGAAATGTACAGTATATCTCTCTACATAAAGCATAAAACCTGCAACATATATATGTAATAGCATCACTGTCTGATACCAGCTTTGTAATGAGGTTCTTTCATATTTATGCAGAAAAATATCATATTTTGCAGGGCATAATTTTGTGCTCCCATTATAATATGCACCCTGGATTTTGGCCCAAACTCTCAGGGGAAAAAAAAAATCTTTCATTTTAATTTTTTAATTCAAATTTTTATTTGTTTATATTTAGCATTTATTTTTTAACATATTATGGTATAAGAAATTTTATGTAACAAATAATTACACAAGAACAGATACACAGTATAAGCAATTTTATATATAAATGTTTTATATAATAAAATGCAATTATTGTATTCCAGGGTATCATTTTGCATTTGGATATCTTTATCGATTTCCAGAGTTACACTTTTAACTCACAAGGTTAAATAAAAGAATTAAAAACATATATATATAAATAAATAAATTAGTACTACCCATGTATAATGCACATTCTTATTCTTCCCTCACAAATTTGGGTAAAAAAGTACATATTATACATGGCAAAACACTGTAAGTACAATAAAATACCCAATTTTGGCTAGACTGTACTAAATTTGACATTCCAAACCAGAAAGTAATTTGGCAACATAAATATCAAAAGCATTAACAAAACTTCACGCTCTTTGAATAAGCAACTTCCTTCCTAGTAGTAGTATTTCCTAAGAAAATGATCAGAAAAAAAACAAATACTATATGCAAAGATTAGAGTGCTTTCATAATACTAAAAAAACCACAAACCAATATACAACACAATGCTATCCTGTAAAGATATTATCCAGTGATAAAAAGGAAAATTTTAAAAACCTGAATAATGACATGGAAGAATGGTCATAACTTCAAGAAAAAAATATCTGTAAATATATTTATAATATAAAATATTTATACTGATACTAATTTTAGGGGAATATATAAGACTAGAGAAAAATGGACCTAAATGAGTAGGTTAATCATCCTTCCCTACCAACCTCTGCCTCTTCTTCAGCTACAGCTTAACTACTGGATCAAGGTTTATCCTGTCCCCAAGCCCTATCTCATCCATGTAGTCCTTCATATATATAGTATTCAGTAGATCTTAAGAATCTCAGGGTTTTTCTGAAATGTATATTAACCTTGCTGCAGGAATTTATGACCAACACATATCTACCATTACCTAAGAGATGTAATTGGAAAAAAAAGAAAGAGAGAAAGCAGGAAGGAAGCACTGGAAGTAAATACACTTTTAAATATCTCATAAGGAAACACTTGCTTGTTTTGGATTCCCACATACTCCGTCCTCCTCCTGGAATATTTTATTCTCTGTTCCCTTTAGCCTACTTAATCCAATCCCTGCTTTGCCGCCACCTCCACAATCTACACAGCCATTCTTCTTTCATCCCTTAAGATAGCGAGAGCTCCATAATCATAACCCCTCCTTCTTTAAGATCTTTTTGGATCTTGATTCTCTAGCTATCCAATCTATTAGCTATTACATTACCCACAAATTTGTGTGCCACCTAAATTAAAATTGAAAATGAAGAAAAGAGCAAAGCTGAGAGACAAAATTCTGTAGCACATTATTAGGAACCTCTCCCCAGGTGACACTATTTTAATCAGTTAGGACACACAGAAAAAGAAATAAAAACATACTAGGAAACTACTATAATCATCAGGCACTGAGTTATGTACTTTAATATTCTCACTTAAGTCTCTCAGTAACTCTGACAGGTATTAATAAGAGTTCCCCTTTGACACTCAGAAACAATACAGAAAAGTGAAGGGACTTTACCAAGACACACAGCTTCTACGTGACAGTGCTACAATCTGAATCCCCATCTCATCTCCATTCACAGTACACTGTCTTAACATCTTTTGGCTACCTACATGTAAGTCATGAATTAAGTTAAAACCTGAGTCCATATTTCTCTTTTTTAACAAGCAAATCAAGGGAGACTGTCAACAAAGAACCTTGAAGGAAGCTTTAGAACTATATACTACATTCTAAATTTCAGAGAGGGAAGGTCATCAGCAAGATGGCAGAATAGGAAGCCCCAGACCCACCTTCCCCCATGGAGACAGAAATTCAACAACACACAGATCAATTTCCTTTGTAGTAAAGCCAGAGTACAGTTAAGAGGTTCCTGCAGCCCAACCAGGCCTGAAACTAGCTTCATGGAAGCCGCTGGGAAATTCTGCAGCACTCACGCACTAGAGCCCCCTCCCCTGGCACGGGGTGGTACAGTCAGGGGGAAATTCCCAATTCCTGGAGTCTCTTTGAGGACGGAAAGAGAAGACTGGAACATATATTTAATGTTCATAGACTTTTAGGGTGCTACCAGAGGAACTGGTTCATCTTGCCTGAATCTGACAGATAAAGGCACCAGGTTGGGGGACTCCAAGAGCAAAGGCAATACTTTAAACTCACACATACTCACTCACCATTTCCCCTCCCCACAGCTCAGTGCAGAATGAGTGGGAGAAATCCCCCAACTCCTCATTTCTCTCTGAGGAAGGATAGAGTTAGAGTGTGTGTTCAATGTTCCAGTTTCTCAGGGAGCTGCCCAGGGGATCTGTGGTACCTGTCTCAGAGCACTGACAAGATATGACATAATCTAGAAGCTTGAAGATTTCTAAGAAAAAGAGCTGGGCAGCTTGCTGCTGCTCCAGAGGACCTGCAGTATAGCAGGCAGACACCAGAGAAAGCAAACAATTACTTTAAAAAAGCTCCTTAAAAAAGAAACCTGCAAAACCTCTCTAGTTGGAAATTTATACCCACAAGTCCAGAGAAGATGCATCCACCAAAAAGCTTTGAGAGGACATCAGAATCTCTATCTGAGCTCTTTGTTGAAGGTCTTCCCCTGCAAGAACACAGTCCGTAAAGATGGGAAGATATGGCTGTTTTCAAATGCACACATCCCAACCCAACGTAGCAAAGCATACAAGGAAGCAAGCATATATGGCCTAACTAAAGGAATAAAATAAATCTCTAGAAACTGACCCTAAAAATCTGAATATGAATTACTTGACAAAAAATTCAAAGTAACTGTCATAAATATGCTCGCGAGCTCTGAAAAATAAGGATGAAGAAAATGAGAATATCAACAGAGAGAAAACATTTTAATAAATGGAAATTCTGGAGCTGAAAAAATACAGTAACTGAATTGAAAACTTCAAGCAGAGGAAAGAATCATGGAACTCAAAGACAAGTCATTTGAAATTATTCAGTCAGAGGAACAAAAAAGAAAGCAGAATGAAGGAAGCTTAAGGAACTTATGGGCATAATGTATGCATTATGGAAGTCCCAAAAGAAGAGAAAAAAGGGGAGATAGCATATATGAAGGAATAATGACAGAAAATTTTCCAAATGTAGAAAAGAAAAGGACATTCAGATTCAAGAAGCCCAACAGCCTCTTACAGAATACAACAAAAGCAGTACCAAGACAGAAGTTTATAGTGGTACATGGGTACATTAAAAAAAAAAAAAAAAAAAAAAAAAAAAAAAAAAAAAAAAAAAAAAAAAAAAAAAAAAAAAAAAAAAAAAAAAAAAAAAAAAAAAAAAAAAAAAAAAAAAAAAAAAAAAAAAAAAAAAAAAAAAAAAAAAAAAAAAAAAAAAAAAAAAAAAAAAAAAAAAAAAAAAAA
>PVJL010002338.1:2500-182260 GCA_004026885.1 Lyroderma lyra
TCCGGTGGGGCTCTTAGTCTCCACTCTTTGCTTTTCCCTCCATTAACTTCTCCCCGCAGCCCTCCCCACTCCGCCTCTGTGGATTCCAGACACAGCCGTCTTGACTGATGTGCGCTCCGGCTGCTTCCCTACACAAGAGCCGCCTCCGCAGCCCTTCCCCCCCTGCATCTGAACATCCCGTGCTCCTGCCTACCCTGCTCCCAGCTCCCAGTGCTTCCGCTGCTTCAACCTGAACTCCACCGTCTTTATTTTTCCCATTTTCCCCCAAAGGACCTCCGAATCCTTCTTCCCTCAGATCATTATTCGTCTTTCCCTTTCATTTCCTCCTGAAACTCTTCTAGCCAGGCATTTTTTTACCTTTCATAAGGCAAAGGACTCAGGGGCAATTTGCACTGATATATCTGTTTTGCACCGTAAGGGCAACATTCGTTTTGGGGGCTGAGTAGCTGGGTGCTTGCCACTAACTGGTTGGGGAGGAAATGAAAGGGAATCTCAACACTGAACTCTCTTTCATAAACCCCTGCACAGAATAAATGGCAGCTTAGGTAGTGGAAAGAGTATGGACCCGGCCTAGTACCAGATTCAACTTATCACAGCCATGTGATCCTGAGTAAAGGAATTTACCTCCTTGGGCCCCACAGTCCCATCAATAAAATGGGGGAGCAGCACAGTGTAGGATCTGAGAATGAGGTTCTGGAGATTGACAGTCCATGACCAGTTACTGGTTCCTCGTACTAGCTACGCAATGTTAGATCACCCACTTCCTCACAACAGCCAGCACCTCCTCATCCATGGAACAGGTAAATCTCAGAATTGAATGGATGATTCAATAAGATCATGTGTGCCAAATATTAGACCCAGTGCCTATGACATCATACAGACTCAGCACTTAACATCTGGGGTACTGCCACATTTATCAGAAGTGACAGGACACCTTCCGCATGTCTGACTTTGCTCTTGCTATTCCCACCACCTGGAATGCCCTTTCACTTAATTCCTAACCTGTCTTCCATGACTCATTGTTGTTATTATTACCATTAGTATTATTTTGCAAAGCCTGCTCCAATCACCCCTTTGCTCTGAGCAGAACCAGTCATTGCCCACTATCTATTCTCAGAGGACTCATCCATGCTCTGTTTGTAGGTCTGATCACCTTATTGTGTAGCTGTCAATTTACATACACATTGTTCCGGACTGTGAGCTTTTAAAGAACTGGATTATGTCTTTTATTCTTGGTTTCTTAGTACCAGACACCATGGCTAACCAAGAGTGGGTGCTCTCTATAATTATTAATAAGTGAATAAACAGGTGCAGCAAGATGGGGCGTGTTCCCTAGATGTCTGCGATGAGTGAATGAATGCAGACAAAGACCTCATTCCTGCAACGAGGTCATAAGGCAGATGCATATGCATGGGCCATCCAGGCTTCCACTCCAGCGTGTGGGACCAGGTCAGACTTGGCCCAGCAGGCTCACTCATCTGCTGCTGAGGCCCTGTGAGGCCAATTGGGACCCTTCGCATGTCTATATGCCAGGCTCAGGGCTGGTCCCCAAGGGTGCAGTAGGCGGGACCATGCATAGAGGGTTAAGTGGCCCCAGCCCGGAAGATAAAAGCAATTCAGGGCAGGAAGACAAGCAAGTTATTAGAGCAATCTGGTTGATTTGGCTCTCTCAAGTAGTAATTGCCAGACAATTTGGAGTTTTGACACTTTCTCATCTTTCATTTTATGTCCTTATACTTGCACTTATTTTCTCATACTTACAAAAATGACAGAGAGAAAAAACTAAAACATGATGGGATTTTTAAAAAAACAAAAGTGAACTCAAATTAGACTATCTTCCCATCCCCCATTCTTGGCTGATACTTATGTGAATAAGACCAATGTCCTTCTGACTGTGATGTATCAGGCACTTCCATGGGGGTTGTTGTCTTTCTGGGAGCATGATTTAATCTACGGAATAGATTTAATAAGCATTTATTGAACACAAAGTATAAGGTAGGTACCACGTGAATATCAAGAATAATACAAAGTGATGGGTAGGAAGACAGTCCTGAAAGAGAAGTCAAGGGCTTGGAATTCCGGTCTGTGACTCCACTGCTTATTAGCTGTGCGATCCAGGACAGGTCATGAGACTCCCCGAGTCTCAGTTTCTACGTCTCCGAAATAGACAAGATAAGAATGGCTTTCTCTCTAATTCCTTCTCACAGAGTTATTATAAAGATCAAGTGAAATCATATATTAAAGAGCTTTGAAACCTGAAAAGTACTAAGAAATTACAAAGAACAGCATTAAGGGTTTTTTTTTCCTTCGCCCCTCAGTGAACAGCATAAGCTTCATTCGGAGGAATTAGTATAAATCAAATGTGAGACTCAGAAATAGAAACTGGCAATACGAACCCTAAGACCATCCTCCCAGTTCTGACTCTGGCACAAATTAGCTATTGGGGTTTGTATTAGATAATTCTTTGCTGAGGTTGGGATGGGGCTGTTTCACGCACTGGAGGCTAAGAACATCCCTGGGGTCTCTCCACCATATGCTAGGAGTGTACCTCAGCTGTGACAACCAAAACTGACCTCAGACATTGCCAAGTGTCCACCTGGAGGCAAAATCATCCATGGCTGAGAAACGTTGTTTTAGAACACTCTTTCCAGATGACGTTTCACCTTCTGCTAGGAGCTCATGATCTTCTTGGGCAGTGCCTTTCCATACCTCTTAGTAAAGGGGAAAAGCCTTGCGTGGACCTACAAGGGTCTGTCTGATCTTACCTCTCTGACTTCGTTTCTCTCACTCTTCTTCCTGTCGCCATGTGGCTCCAGCCTCAATGTCCCTCTTGCTGTGTCTTGGGTCAGCCAGACACACTACTACTGTCTTATGCATAGGTCCTTTGAAAGAGTTCTTCCTTCTGCATGGAACGTGCTTCCCTCAGATAGCCACTGGGCTAACTCCTTGCCTTCTTCACTTTTTTGTTTAAGTATTACCTTCTCAATGAGGCCTATCCTGGCCACCCTTTTAAAAATCACAATCCTATTCCCCGGCCTTCCTTTCCCTCCACTCTCTGCCTCTCCATCACTGTATCTCTCTGTTTTTCCATAGCTCATTACCTTTTAACACACTATATAAGTTATATTATTTAATTATATACTGTATTTATCATTTATTGTCCATGAGGAGAGGAATCGTAGTCTGTCTGTTTTGCTCATCCCACAACTGTTACACAATAGGTGCTTGATAAATACACATTAGATCAAATGGAAAAAGAAGTGAATTTACTGGAAGTAGCTAGCCCCTCTGTCCCTCTGTCCCTCTGTCTTTGAACAGTCTCTCTCTCCAGGAACCTGTCCTCTTTCTGACCCCAAATCGCATCTCTCTGCCTGCCTTGCTGTGTGGCCATTCCTTCCACAGTGGAGTTTTATGTGTCTCTCCTTGAAATGTGGCCACTCTTCCCGACGACATTTCTGTTATTTTATGCCCCTCTGTCCCCCTTTCATCCCCAGGCTGCTGGGAGCGGCAGAGGGAAAAGAAACCTGCATGCTCAGGTTTCAAAACAGCTGATTCTTCACTTCTTATAGCTGTCCTATCATGAAAAGGAATGATTCAAAGGAGCCTTTGAAAAGCAAGACCCTGCGGTCCCTGTGAGCACAAACAATGGCAACAGAACAGAGGGGCCCCTTATGACGTCCATGCTGGGAATTATTCCCCACCCCCTCCGGAGCTGCTGAACAGAAAGGCGAGCTACCGGGTTGTTATGTCCTCCTCTGAAAGCCAGCTGGTGAGAGGTGGCCACGGAGTCATTGCAACCAGGGCTGGCGTGTGGGGACACCAGGAGCCCAGGTCTTACTGGAGAGAGAACACTTGCTGACCCAGTTTCAGCACAACACTGCCTGACGCAGCACTACAATCCGCAACTTTAATAACTCGGTGACATACAAAGCAGTTTTGATGCAAAGTGGAGCTGACAGAGCAGCGGAGAGAAGGCTCTGCCTCTCACCGAGCTGCGTGGGGAATCCGCTCAAGGTGACTGCAACCTTCGCAGCCCAGCTGACAGTCCGAGCCTGCTCCTGCAAACGGGCAGGCTGGTTTGTTTTTCCAGGAGGGCAAACACGGGGTGGCAGGGGGACTGGTGGATATAGCCTGCCTCTTCTGGTTTGGCACGTGTCCCTAATACCCCTGCTTTTCATCACCCCTGCTGCCCCCGTCTTAATCTAGGCCTCTGTTACCTGGGCTATGGTTACTGCTACGCAGTATCCCCATGGCTTGTCCCTATGTCCCTCTTGTTCACAGCCAATAGCATTACCTTCAGAAACTACACCAATGATTACATCACTTGCCACATCAAACCCTTCCATGGCTCCTCATTCCCGCAGCAACATTGTTAACACAAAGCGCAACTCTCCGTGCTCAATCTGTGAGCTACAGTTTGGGCTTCTCGCACTCAGTTCCTCATACTTCTCATCATTTCTTGCCACCACCACCTTCATCACCTCAAACTGCAGTTTCCTCTTTATAATTTATTGAACACACACTATTCTTTTCATTCCCTAATGTTCTAATGCACGGAGGCTGTCGGCAAAAATCCAGCCATAAATGCTTCTACTTTTCACATTACATGGCTGGATACTTTCCGGACAGCCCCCCGCCTGTGGCGATTCTACGTCTACTTGAATATTTCCTGTGCTGGGGGAGTCACTGCCTTACGTGACTGTCTTTTCTAATATTGAACAGCTTTAAAGCTGCAGAAATCATTCTTTGTAAAACACAAACTCTGGTCCACGGCTTTCGTTTCTTGCCCCCGTGCCTGCTCTCCGGAGTCCCACTGACCGTGTTCTGTCCTGGGACTTGTTTCTGAGAAGCGAACGCAGTGAAACACATCTGCGTGCTGTCTGTGAGTCAGAGTTCCAGGGTCCTTTACCCATGTTTCACATGCTAAGGTTTCTTCCATCCCAGCCTCCTCCATCGTGCCTTTTTTGCACCTTTCTCGTACATTAAAGACTCCCCTTTCATTGAGAAAATATTTGCAAATAACGCATCAGATAAGGGTCTAATATCTAAAATATATAAAGAACTAATAAGTCTTAACAACAAAAAAACAAACAACCCAATTAAAAAGTGGGCAGAAGAACTAAACAGGCACTTCTCCCACGAAGAAATACAAATGGCCAGCAGACATATGAAAAAATGCTCAACCTCATTAGCTATCAGGGAAATGCAAATCAAATCACAATGAGATCCCACCTCACACCTGTGAGAATGGCTGTTATCAACAAGACAAGGAATAACAAGTGCTGGAGAGGATGTGGAGAAAAAGGAACTCTGGTTCACTGCTGGTGGGAGTGCAAACTGGTACAACCACTGTGGAAGGCAGTGTGGAGGTTCCTCAGAAAATTGGGAATGGAGCTACCATGTGACCCAGCAATCCCCCTTCTGGGGATCTACACAAAGAACTTGAAAACCTTTGTCCGCAAAGACTTATGTACCCCAATGTTCATTGCAGCACTGTTCACAGTGGCCAAAACATGGAAACAACCAAAGTGCCCTGCGACAGATGACTGGATAAAGAAGCTGTGGGACATTTACACAATGGAATATTACTCAGCTATAAGAAAAGATGAAATATTGCCATTTGCAACAAAATGGATGGACCTGGAGATCATCACGCTTAGTGAAATAAGCCAGATAGAAAACACAAAGAACTGTATGACTTCACTCATATGCGGAATATAAAACTGAAAGCAAAGAAAAAAAGAAATGAACAAACAAATAACCCATGGACACAATCAATAGTTTAAAGTTTACTTGGGGACGAGTGGGTTATGGAGGGGAGAAAGGGGAGGGGGTGGGAGAGGAGGGGGGGAAGCTAAATATAAGGTGATGGAAAGAGAAGTCACATTAGGTGGTGAACTTATTATACAACAAGTTGACAATGCACTGTAGAATTGTATGCTGAAACGTATGTAATCCTTGCTAACAGATGTCACTCCAATAAGTCTAACAATAAAAATGAATAAAAAAAAAAGACTCCCCTTAGAACCAACAGGGGAAAGTTGTATGTTGTGCATTTAAAGATAACAGTAACAATTAGCAACAAGAATATAATAATAATTAGCAACTGTTCTTGGCACATGGACATGGATGTTATCCACCTAGGTTGTGCAATTTATTCAGTCTCATATTAATTGCACACATATATGTCAGCATCAAGTATTCAGTGACCTCAAAGGTTCTTATGATTCCTCACCTGGGCGGTGTGCATTTAGAGGTCAATTCCTGCAGCCAGGCTGCAGTTCAAGTGGCGTTTCAGAAGGGAGAGGTCACTGGGGCTTGATCTTGTCAGGACACGCTCCCTGGAGGTGGAGGGTCGTGAAATGGGCCTGGAGGAGGACACCCTGTGGCCAGCAGAGAGGAGGGGGGGATGGCTATCTATATGCAAATATGTCTGCACCCATACATCTGCTTCCTGTGCATTTAAACCTTAAATTGACTTTCACTTGCCTTCCACTCTGGTTTCCATGGTAACCCTGACCACTTATTTTTCTTCTAACCTCCTTTTCATTGTTTCAGGATGAGGTGAGCTATGTGAGGGTTAACCAGTCAGGGGAAGACAGGAGATTTGAAAGCAATTATTTGGATTTTTTTTTTAAAGAAAACCGCCAACTTTGCAATTTAAAGCAAACTCTCTCTGGTGTGCTTGCCCTGAAGGATGCTGTAGGGAGGAACTGGAGCCAGAACCCCTTTTGTCCCCTCCTGCCTGACTTCTATTATTACCGTGCACTTATTGCTAATACAGCATCTAAACTTGCAATCTCGGTAACTATGGCAATAAAATGGGTGAGATTCCCTTTCATTATGACTTGAATTGTTAGGACTTTGCAAAGAGCACGTGCGTTTGCACACGGGAGGGGGATCACACACTCTGGGGAAAATGGTTTTTTCAACTCCCTGTAGAGAAGGGAAGACCTGGTCACCTATCAGCCCCCATTCACATGGAGCACGAGCACCATGCCTGTCAAGGAGGATGCAGACACCGTGCTTGGGGGCTGCAGTGTTCATCTGGAGCTTGCAAACCTCTGGCGCACACAGCCAGGGCAGCCAGGAGGCCAGGGCTGCCCTGAGATTAAAAGAGACAGTAGGCAAGAGGCAAGGCAGGGGGATCTCATCCAGGGGCCAGCAAACGTTCTCTGCCAAAGACCCAGTGGCAATGAATTCCGGCTTTGTGGTTGTTGCTTTTCCTCTCTGCCTTTGTGGCTCAAAAGCAAGCCACTGACAAGACGTAAACGAATGGACCGCTGTGATCCAATACAATTTTATTTATGGACACTGACATCTGAATTTTAAAAGACTTTTCGCGGGTCACGAAATGGTATTTGCTGTTTGTTCTTTTCCCTCAACCATTACAAAGTGTGAAAGACATCCTCATTCCCAGGTTCCATGAAAGCAAGTGGCGAGCTGCATTTCTCCCACAGGCCGTAGTTCATGATTCCTCGTTTAACGGATGCCATAAACAGTGTTCCACGGCGCTGGATTTGGTCATTATTCTTCTCTGGTTTGCTACATGCAGTAATGAATACTACTACCACTACTACTATTGGCTATGATTTTTCTATCATTACCTACATGTTCAGCACCATGTTAGGTACTAGAAATATATAATCTTACTTAATCATCATTAAAACCCACTTTAAAGTTGAGAAAAACAAGGCTCAGAGATTGAGTTCCTTAAGATTGTGAAGCTTATAAAAATCAGTTTATCCTCAGATCCAGGGTCTGTCTGGCTCTTAGAGTCACAGTATGGCTTTTCTTCTCATGGACACATTAGCCTTCCAACTTGGGAGAGTCTCTCTGTCCATCAGGTTCTATCACACCCTACTCTCAGGGGGCTGGGCCATTGAATCAAACAGCACCACACCTGTGGGGACAGGGCCCAGGGACTTTCAAGAGCTATCTCATTGCAATGATAAGACATCCACAAGAATTCCCTGGGAATGGCCGTACACACCCCAGCCCCACTGCTCTCACTTAATGGCCCTGATCTCTGATTTGCCCTTACCTTGGCATGTGAGGCCATGCACATCCACTGTCTCTGGCCCTGGCTATGCCACAGGAGAAATCTTAGCCTTTGGGAGGCATCCATCTGCCTTAGAGCCTCTCCTTCTTCCCTGCCCTTGCTGGCCTGTGTTGGTGCTGAGATCTTAGCCCCATGGCTCATAGACTTCCTTCGTTGGCCAGCTCTCAACTCCCCCAATCCCTTGACCTCCAGGTCCTTTGAGGAGAGGTTCTGGGAACCTGGGGTCCTCAGTAGGGTGGGAAAAAAAGCATCGGTGGTCTTAAGAGTGAGCCAGTGTCATCTAATCTCTAAGGAGGCAGGAGATTTTAATTATTCAGAGCAGTCCCAGAGGGGAAAAACTAGGAATAGTAGCAGAATTTACAAAGTGGCATAATTCTCTCTTGCAGATCTTATTCTCAGTCACCAAATACACCTTTCGCCACAGGTGGCTCTGGATTCAGGGCTTTAGTCTCTTTAATTGTGGTAATGAGACCCAACTATCTTATCCCGCCTTTCCAGCCAGAACAAAGTGACTCTATGACTTTGGGAAACGTATAGATCAGCAACAGCTGGCCTTGATTTTCTTGGCAGGTTGCGTGACCTTGGGTGAAGCAAGTCCCCTTCTCTGAGCCCTCTGTCCCCATCTGTGCCATGTGAGAACTAATCCTCTCCAGCTCTAGAGAGCGCCGATTACAGCCCTTTCTGCTCCACTCCTGAGGAACAGGCACATCTGTTTTTTAGATGCATTACTTTGCAAACTTTGAAGGGGTTTTCCCCCCCTTGCTCAGTCCCTAGGAAACTGCTGCAGCTCTTTCTTTGGAAAGAACATTAGCCAGGCCCTGTGCTAAGCAAATGCATTCAGCTTCCCCTATCTGATTTCTCTCTCTCTCTCTCTCTCTCTCTCTCTCTCTCTCTCTTTTTTCCATTTGTCAGCAAAGGAGAAACCTCCCAGCTATTAATCAAACGCCTGGCTGTGGATTGCTTTAATTGCAGAAACCATGGCTGGATGAGGCATACTCAACTTTTCCAAAGAAACCCGGCAGCCTAGTGCAGAAGAGAAACAATTAATTACCTGCTCCTCCTGTCCCCAACAGAGAGGTAGATGAACTAACAATATTGCTGCTGGCACCCAGTCCTCCCTTCCCAAGGACGAGAAAAGCTAATGCAAACTCAGACAGCATGTGTGAAAGTAGTGTGTCCAAATAGGGGCTTTGCTATAAGGCTCTGGTGGGACCAAACTTAGCATCTTTACTTAAACATGGATAGTGACAAGTTCTAGATCCTACTGAGGAGAGTGACTGGGGATGTTGACATGCTTGAAAATCATTCTCTGTGGAAGGATCTGGTATGAGAGATACCAAATTCAAAGAATAAAAAATTAAGGTAGGGAATGGAGGGGTGTACCTTTTAAAAACATAGCCAAGATAAGAGGGTTCAGACTAATTTTGTATATTTCAAAGGATAGCCTAGAATTGTAGGTGGAATTTAGTTTTAAACTAGAAGGAATCCCTGAGAGCTGGAACTGTCCTTATGGAAAGGGATCAACCTTAAAGGTAGAATTCATTTCTTGTCTGGAAGTTTTCAATAAGCATTGAGGATGCTGTAAGACAGTCTTTGTATTAAATGAGAGGTTTATCTTGGGATAATTAACTGCCCCTTCCTTGGGTCTTACTTTTCTAATGCCTGAGCTTCAAAGTTTTCAATCTTAAAGGAGTGGGTTAAGGGAGGGAAAAACAGAGCCCAAGATTGGATTCTGTTTGAGGTAAAAGGTGTGCACTAGAGAGCCATGGGAGCTAATGGAATATTTTTAAAAAATAATTAATTGACACAGGAATATGACAGATAAGATGTTCTCTTTGGAACTTGGTGCTAAGAATTGTATTGTTTTTCTCTCCATTCCCAACAGCTAGTAGATGCTCAGCACAGGGAAAATGTTTAAGACATGTTTGAAAACCTTGTGACTGAGTCAAATTTAAACTTACGCTTGTGGTTCGAGTTCTGGGAGGTAATATTGTATAGTTATGAAAAGAATAAACTAGAATTAGACTGATCTGGGTCTAGAGTTTAGTTCCTTATTTACTAGGTAAGTGAACTTGGGCAGGTGGCAGAAATGCTCAGTGCCTCAGTTTCCTCACCTGTAAAATAGGGAGCTAGTCATATATCTACCTCATGGTACTGTCATAAAGACTTCACGAGGTTACAACTGCAAAATGCTTACAAGAGAGCTTGACAAAAGTAGTATTTAAAACTTAAAACATTTAAAACATGCTCAGCACTGTTGTATGCACTTTGCATATACCCTTTAAGAGTCATAATAACTCCATCATTGAATACAATACTAAGGGACAGAGAAGTTAAGTGATGTGCCCAAGGCCACACAGTAAGGATCCTGATGCTCTTCATCACTTTCGGTCTCTGCTTAATAAGCATCGCCATCATCTGTGTATTATTATCACGCCAACCTTTCTCCTAGTAAGGGCTAGTTTGCACTCTTTCCTCCCCTTGCTAGGCCTCAGGTGCACAGTGAGTTTTCGGGGCACTGAGGCCTTCTTTGGTTTGCTCCTTCCTCACAGAGCCTTGCATGGCCTTCACACTTCACAGATGCTGTTTAAATGGCTGGCTATGTGCACTGAGGTTCCAGTCTCTCCAGAGAACTGGACTGGAATCCAACTTCGGCCATTTTTTTTGTTTTTCTTTATTTCATTTGTTCATTTATTTATGTATTCAATTATGTGCGTGCCGTCAGAATAGTGTGTTGAAAGAAAACAGAGGCTACACTCGAAGTCCGGCCTCAGCACTACAGGCTGTGTTCACTTGGCTAAGTTACCTAGCCCCTCTGAGCTTTGATTTCCTGTGTGGTGGAAGCGAAGTGAAACCTACCCATGTATGTTTGAAGATTCACCAGTAATATGGGGAAGTGATTAGCAGGATAGTTTTCACATTTACTTGCTATCCCACAGAACCACCAAAGAAGAAATATGTGGTTTACGCTCAGAAGCCACTGAAGTTCTTGCAGGTGACCTCCCCTCTTACGTCCCCCAGGCTGGTTTTACCTGGATTCCTGGAAGTCCAAAGCCTCCACCTTTCACTGAAGTCTCACTGTACTTACACTGCAGTGTGTCAGGAACGGGGTGGGGGTGGGGGAACTCGAATGCCTTCATTTCCCTTTTAGATGTTTGAGGTATTTTTTTTTTCTTAATTACCTTTCTTTTCTTTCCTTGAATTATTTTTCAGGGTGTTTAGGGATTTTAAAAAGTGTTTTTAAAAAACCTTGCTGTTCTTTTTTTTCTCTCTCTCTATCCGGCTATCTCAGCAGCTTCAAATGGAACGCTCTGAAGCCAGTGAACTTAAAAGTAGAACTAAAAACTCAGCCTGATGCCCCAAAGTCCCGTGGGCAGCCTTGCCACAGGAACCAACCACCCTTGGTGGAACTCATTAGCGTGGGCCTTTCTCCGCAGCGCCATGCAGGCGGGCCACACCAGGGCTCCCCGCTTTGAGGCGGCCCAGAGCCCCGCGCCTGGGGAGGGGCGGGGGTTGCTGCGCGGGGCTGCAGCGACCGTGGGCACGCAGGGTCCGGGCAGCCCGCAGGGTCCGGGCAGCCCGCAGGGCCCAGGCGGCGCGCAGCCCATTGTGCAGCCGGCGCCAACGAGCAAATGACATCTGAGCCGCCTTTTAAGACGCTAGCCGCTTTCAAAACGGGGCTTTGAAAGGCTGGGCTCCCCTGGCTCTGCACGCGAGAATGCAACTGGCTTTTCAGGGAGACGGGGCGGGCCCCCACGTGCCTGCGCCGGCGCTCTCGCCTATGTTTATAGCGAGGATAAAAGAAGACTGGCTGGTGGGTGTGCGTGTGCACCGTTGCCATTCCTTTATTTACTGAGGAATCGCCGATTCCTGCAGTTCTCAGCGGCCACGGGGGGATGAATGGACTCTTTGAAGTGAGAGAGCATTGGAAGTTTTTTTCTTTGGGATATATATAATTTTCTCTCTGCGTCTCTATTGCTCAAAACTCAGTGAGGTCCTTTTACTGAGGGATCTGATTGGAGAGGGAGTCAACATGCAGACCCATGTAGAGTTAAACAAGATAGTTCAAACCCTGTTTGAGGTTTGGAAATCCCATTTCTATTAGTGAGAGAAGGGAGAGCAGGGTGGGGCTAACCAGCCATTTCTTTTTCCTGTGTTTGCCTCAGGCCTTGTGGCCCCTGATGGTATGGGCAGTCTTTCCATGCTACAGGGGCAGGGATCAGGAATGGTGAAAACACACTGAGAAGGCCCCTGACACATCGCCTGCCAGCCAGCCAGCCAGCCAGCACTTCCCCTCCACACCAGAAGGTGGCCCTTTGCCTCCTATCTTGGGCCAGTCCTTCCTTAAACACAGGCTGAGTTTCTAACCTTGCTTTCCTTTGCACCAGCTCTTTTTGTGTGTGGTGCCCTCCCTTAGTATAACAGTTTTTACATTCTTATAAGTACTTTTATGAACCCAACTTGCTCTAAGTCAACCCTGGCATGTATGGCATCCAATTCTTGCTATCAGGAGCACGGTTCTACCCCTAGGACAACCAGACCATTCGGCAGGTTGTCTGGGTTAAAAAGGAAATGTTCATACTTGGCTCCAGGACTTTGCTTTGTTCGGAAAGACAATCATCACATTTTGCTGTGTATAATGCGCACCCTTTTGCCCAACTCTGTGATGGAAAAATAAGGATGCACGTTATACCTGGGTAGTACTAATTCTGTATCTATATAAATGTTTTTAATTCTTTTATTTATGCTTATGAGTTAAAAATGTAACTCTAGAAATCAGTAACGATATCTGTATGCAAAATAATACCCTGGAATATGATAATTGGGTTTTCTAATATAAAAAATGTTATACATAAAATTTCTTGTACCTTGTATCTGTTCTTGTATTTTGTAATTATTTGTTACATAAAATTTCTTGTACCATAGTATGTTAAAAAATAAATGCTAAAAATCCTTTATAATACAAAAAAACAAGTACAGAAGTATAAACAACTAAAAATTAGAATTAAAAAATTTAAATGAAAGATTTTTTCCCCCCGAATGTTTGGGCCCAAACCATGGGTCTGCATTATACATGGCAAAATACGGTACTTATTCAGGTTTCGTAGGAAGTTTATCAGTGAATCTGTATAAGCCTGGAAGAGCATCTTGAAATAAACTTTTCCCCCAAAAAGAACACAGATTCAATGCATCCGTCCTTGAGGGCAGTCTTGTTATCTCCTCTTACAAGAAAACAGGATTTAAGGATTCCTATGAAGTCCCAAGGCAATACACAAAGTGGTGAATCCAGAATACAACAAAATATTGCTTTCCTGGCTCTAAGTGGATATTCTTTCCACACTTAGTGAACTGTCATTCTCTTTACCCCCGCCCTTTGTCCTATCCTCTCTCTTCCGGATTAGACCTCTTATCTCTTAATTCCTTACCTCAAACTTTTTGTGCCCTGAAGCCTTATCAGGCTGTGACAGATAGTTGGGGCACACAGCCCACTCAGTACCCTCTGAATACTTCCCATGCTTACACACAGGCTGTGTCGTGTACCAAAACCCTATTCTCGTTAGCAGGAGGAAACTGTTAATTATAGACGCTCATGGACTTTGTATTCCAAAAAGCACATGTATTTATGTCTCGCCCAGCCCAACAGAGAATGGCTGAACAGTGTTTTTAAAGCGTTGCAAGGGGAACCTTAATTGAGGCATAAAAGCATGAGTCTTTGATCTTCCCAGGACCTGTGCTTCTCCCATTACCTGAGTCTTGTTCTTGATGACACAGGTTGGAATGAAGCCTGCAGTGAAACGTGTGCCAAAGGCACCAAGCGGGATGTCATTGCTGCTGCCCTCTCCCTTCTTTCCACCACGACTGAAACCTCTGCCTGTGTATGCTTACCTGTCACATGTATTTGAAGCCACCCTGGCCCTGATCACGGCAATCATTTCCCTGTTCTGCAGTAGAGGCCTGTGTCCTCGGCTTTCAAATATTTCTGTGAGAATTTCTATGCTTCTCTTCCCTTCATATAATTCTCTCACATCTATCCTAAATTCCAGCCTGGACCATATACATGACTCACTGATTTAATAGCTGCATTGTCCTGTTCAGCAGGCTAACTCATTCATTCACTTAATTTCTCCTTCACTCACTTACCCATGCATCTGGTCAAGCATTCACTCACTTTTTCATCTCATTCTCAATATTTAATTGATTGGGCCAGCAGAGACTCAATGTGTCTTAAGTAGAAGGACACATGCATGCATATACGTTTGCTTTAGTGACAATGGCTGGGGGGTGGGGCTGAGGCAGTAGCCTAAAATCTGTATAACTTTGCGTTTCTCAGAGAAGTGTTCACCCAAGTTTGTTTGATGGTCTAAGGCTGTGTTTAATGAGCAAGTCAGCCCACTAAACTATTAAAAATTTAGGTCTGAGTTTGACAAAGACCTGAGTTTAAATGTCAGCATGCTACTGAACAGCAGCGTAACCTTGGGCATGACACCTAACTGCTCTGAGCCTCACTATTATCATTTGTAAAAGGGAGGTGATCTTGCAGAGACATGATGGGGAAAGGGATAGAGTGCGTGTAAGCACTCAGAACAGGGCCTGGCACACCACTCTTGTGGCTGGTATTGCCATTACTGCTGCTGCTCATTTATGAAGGGAAAGGTGGGTTTGGACCCAGCTGGAGAGCACTGTTGACAAGTCCCTGTGTCCTCACAGAGGTTCTGATGCTCTCCCAAGATAAAACCCGGAAAATGGGCTTTCCTCAAGGAGGTGATCAACATAAAATAAAACTGCTGGTGTTTCGATTTCCTCCCTTTCACCAGCTCCTGTGAGGGGTGCTGGACGTCCACTCTGGAAGAGTGGAGAACAGGTGACAGGCATACATAATGGCAGCAATACAGGATCAGACCAGTAACGTCTGAGCTTCCTGCTCCACCTTGGGCTCCATTCCCTGTTTAAAACATCCATTCAATCATTCGTTCATTCATCTATGTACTTCTAGCACATTTATACTGGACATGCTAAGCTCTGGACAAGCTTCCGGAAAGGCTGGGATTTGAATTCGGCTCTTCTGTTTCCCACACATACCACAGTGCTTCCCTCCACCTCCAGGAGTACGGTACCAGCTGTGCGACATTTCCCAAGCACAGGGAGGATACATGACCCCAAGAACATACTCCCTGCCCATCAGAATAGACACACCTTTTCCCTTTCTGCTCATTATCCCCTTATCTCCACCTGTGGCTGACAGAATCAGGTGCGTTTCAGGAAGATAAATGTCCTCTCGGACCTTCTGACATAGGTGCCTGTCTTGGGAGAAGAGACTGCAGTCTCCTTCCTGGAGGCAACCAGACAGGACTATGCAGAGGCTGTGCCGTTTGCCTCCCTCAGCCTTCAAGGACGAGGCTGCAAGAGGCAGAGCCAGCCCTGTCTGAGGGAAGAGCTTCCAGAGCCAGGGGCAGTCACCTCCTTCCTCATCTGTAACTCCAGTCAGGTGACTGGGGGAGGGAGGGCAATGCATTATCTGAGGCTGCTTTCCTTATCTCTCCCATGAAGCTCACCTTTAAAGTTAAAAAAAGAGGCGATACCAGGAGGAGAGGACAAATCCGGTTTCCCTGCACTGAACAAGAAGGTCAGCCAGCCCCTCTAATGTGCCTGAAGTTACACTGTGCAGCCTGGGGCTTCCTGTTTGGGCTTGGAAATACGTGTACCTGGAAATCCCCAAAGAAAAGACAAATAAAAGAAGACTGACTAATGATAGAATTGCTCCTTATTTGAGCAGCATTTTGCAGTTAAAAGAGAAAGAAAGAAACAACTTTCTTGTGCACTATCTCACTTGATTCTCACAATAACCCTTTCAGTTAGGCAAGACAGAGTCACCCTATTTTAAAGAGGCACAAACTGAGGCTCCAAAGTGATTGTATGACTTGCCTAAAATCACACAACTACCAAGTGGCAGAGACAAAACTTAAATCCAGACCTTCTGCTTCAAATGCAGGAATATTACTATACTCATGAATCTTAATTTTGTGAAAGTGTTTATCTCTGCAGTGATGTATCTAAGTTTGCCAAGGATGGATTTCTGAGGTCAAGTTTCTCACATAGTATTTCAGTGCGACTGTAAAAGGACATTTCATGTAGCAATTTAGAAGGAATAAAAGGGTGCCTTGTCAAACAAACAGCCATACTGCCAATATTTTATTTCATTTTAAGATAGGAAAACTCAGAAACACAGTGTATGCATTTTGGAAAAGACTGTGGTCACACGCAAAGCAAAACTCAAAAATGTGGGGGAAACTGTAAGACAGTCAAATGTTCTGGGGTATTAGTTTTTCATATAAGGAAGCTGTGAAAAAGAGGAGAATTTTAATAAACTGAGAGGTGGATGAAGACAGAGGGAAAATACATGACAAGACCAAAAGGGTTTAAAATAGGGACAGGTGTCACTCACCAAGCTCATACCATTGTTCTCCCACTTTTTAGGGGTGTACCCTGAGTGCGGGGCTGCTTCAGTTCTGTAAAAATGCATGGCCCCAGCCTCCCTCCTGTCCAGTCTCAGACATCCCTCATCAGCACCACATTCGTCTCGTAGCATGGCTCTGGGTACATCAGCAATGGCCCTGCGTGGACACTCTCATTGCCCTCTCTCTCACTGCCTGCTGCCCAAAGTCAAAGCCTTTCAGCTCAGTAGTTAAGGCACTTAACACCTGGGACCTAAGTAACCTTTCCAACTAGCTACTAGAACTGCCATTGCTCTTGGTGCAAAACTGCTTTGCTCATGTCCCCCGTACTGCACTTCCCTTCGTTGTCCCTTCGCCGGACTCCCTGGGTGACCAAATCCAAGCCCGCTCCTGATTTTGCCTTCTCTCTCTGCACACCAGGGGCTACTGGAGGCTCCCATGCACCCTCGGCCCCAAACCTGTAAGAGGCAGTCATTGTGCTTGTTTAGTTTCCCACCACACACGTATCCCCTAGCTCTGTGATGTAGTAAACTCCCGGTGCATAACTGCTGATGATACACTTTTATCAACAGGTCGCCTCTGAATAACTAAGATGTTTCTTTATAAATATTAACACCAAGCAACCGGGTGTGTTTTCCTTTTTGCTTCTTCAGGCTGGATGCTCAAGCTAATTTTGCTGCTTAAACTTAATAACTTTTATAAGCTAGACACTCCTAGGTAGGTTCCAGTACATTTTTACTCCAATCTGGTAACTATATTTGTAGTTTTCAATTTCATTGATGTTATTTTTAAAATTTTTCAGAGTTACAAAGTAGGATATTAACAAACATATAATTCCTCACTCTAATCTGTTTCATTATTGAGCCAAGACCCTTACTCTACCCTAAGGTGAACCTCACACCGGACTTGCAACAGAAGGAAACGGAGTGAAAAGGTTAGAACTGAGGCTCTGGAATCATAGGGACCAGGGTTAGGATCCCAGTTTGTCACCCGTCTGCTGTGTGACACCAGGCAAATTCCTTGGCCTACCTAATTTAAAGTTTCTTTACCTGTTACCTGGAGGTGATTCCTCAGGGAGTAATTTTGGAGGTTGATTTAAATAATTCTATAAAGTGCTTAGTACAGTTCTTAGCACTTGGCGAGTGCTCCATAAATGACAGGTACAATTACAAATGATGCTATTGAAGAAGACGTGAGTCATAGCTGAGGTCCGGCAGGAGCCAGCTTATTGGCTCCAACCTTCTCTATCCATCCTTCCAATGCTGCCCCTCGCCCACCTGGCTCCAAACATCACAAAAAATACCAGTGTTTAGTCCCTGCTTTGCTAAGAGTGCATCACTAATTCCCCCAGGCAAAGCACCTGGTTGAAATCCCCCTAGTTTCATTTCCTAGGAGAGAAACTTTAATTCAGCACACTGAAGAAAATGCAATTTGGTACATTTCATTAATTTCTTGCCATCCCGGTTTGTGTTAAAGGAAGAGAAGTAAAGACACAGAAAGCAAGCAATGGCGTGTTTGAGACTGCACAGGACCCAAATGCAGGCTTATTTCAGCCGCAACCCCTGCGTCTCTATTTTCCGTGTGTGGCTCCTACTTATTCACCTGGAGAACTGTGTCAGCCTCTTGGGGGCTCTAGAAAATGACACGAAGTGGACCCACTTCCTGGCTTTCCCAATGGAGGGTTCTGAGTGAATTCTACAAGTATGCTGTGGTTACCTCAGACTTTCTCGTTGGTTTGATGTGTGCTTGTTCCCAACGTCATTTACTAAACAGGTACAGAACACCTGCACCGTACGGTGTGTTGTCAGAGGTAACGTCTCGCTGATGAGTGATGTCTGTTGATATTATATTTCAAATTCGTCCACTTTCCTGCAGTCCCTTAAAATGCCTTGGTTTCCCACACTAACTTGCCATCGCTTGCAAATGACCCCTAGCTTTGAGTGCCTTCTACCCTTCTTCAAGACCAGTTCAAGATGTCATGTTTACTCTTAGCTAACAATTAGAAACCACCCCTTGTCCATTCTTCTGTTCATTTTTTCTTTCTGTGTATGCTTACTGAATATTTACTATGTGCCTGGCACAGTGATTCATGCTGAACATATGAAGTCTATTAAAGAAAGTGGCCCCTGGACTTGGGGGCTTATGTTGTACTAGGGGAGACAGATATTAGTAAATATTTAAAATAATATATTCAAATACTTCCTATTTATGGAGAATCCACTATACATGAAACCCATTGTAAGTTCCTTGTGTTACTTAATCTTTTAAAAAGATTGAAAGGTAAATGTGATAATTCTCTTTTCATACAAAAAGATGGCTTTTGTAGCTGCTCTGTAATTTGCCCAATGCTTACCAGTTGTAATGGCAAATCTGGAATTAGAAACGAGGTCTATATGTGCTTAAAGCTGATGTTTTCTTCACTGCAGGGCTGTTCTATATGTATCATCCATTGCTATGACAATCACTTTACTCAGAGGGTTTCTGGGAGGTGGCAGAGCCCAGACACACACAAAGTATTCGTAAACAAGGCCTGGAGTTTTGAGCCATATAGGAGACGTGGATGTATCATCCAGTGGTAGAGGGAGAACCAGCATTACAGATGGCCAGTGGTCAGACACTGGCTGAAGTGCAGAAGTCAAGGCCACCGAAGGGTGGGCACCAGACTTTGAGAACCTGCCCAGTGCCTGGCTAACTCTTGGTAACAAGGAAAGGGGCATGCCTTAGGGAGAATGCTTGGCAGCTCTGGAAGAACTGATGTGGATAATGTCTTCTTGCCACAGGAGCTATTTGGAAGTTCTGTAGCCTCCCTCCCACCACTCTCTATCCTTGCCACACTCTTTCTTTCAGCTCTTTGTTAGTTTGCAAGGTGCAGTGCACTTAAGCCTGCCTCTATCAACATTAGTTGGCTGGACCAGTCACTTGAGCCAGGCAAGGTCATTAACATTTTCTCAGGAAAAATAAAACATGCAGATATGGGAACTATAGTAACCTCTGTCATTGTCCTCTTACTCTACAACTTTGGGTAAGTCACCTCCCACCTCCACCTCCCAAATTTATTTTCCTCATTTTAAAACAAGTGCATTTGAATATAAAATATTTGAAGGGAACACAAGTGACTGCTAACAATAGTTATCTCTAAGGAGAGCACCTTGAGGGCTAGGGGAAAGGAGAATTAATTATCTTTTTATAGCATTTTAAATGATTTGCATTTTAGCATATTCTCATAAGTATGTATTATATATGTGTGTGTGTGTTTGTATACATGGCTGTCCAGGAAAAATTTAGCTGTTGTCAATATAATGAGAATGGTTATATGGCTGCATAGTTTCAGGACAGCCCTCATATGTATGTGTGTATATACTTTTACACACACACACACACACACACACACAGTAGTTACCACCTATTGTGACCCAGATACTCACTACCATGTGTTGACTTGTAAATCAAAGGATTTGTGTCCTCAATAAAAAGTGGCTCTTAGAGGGCCAGGATAGACTCTTGGCCATCTGTGTGGTTTTGGAGACTAACATAGGATCTGGCACATGGTAAGTGTTAAACAAATGTTTGTCAAATTACTTACTTTTAAAAAGTAAGTCTATTGAATGAAATGTTGGACTCATAAGGATCTTCTGGGGGTGGGGGCTTCAAAGTTGGGACTCTGTGTGTTAAGCATATTCCCCACGGGCCTTCGCACCCTCAGGCAAGACTGTGCGTCTCTGATGGCCTCGCTCCTCTGTGTGGGATGTCAGGGGCCAGGAGGTCAGAGCCAGCCGTGGGGCCAGCAGCAGTAACGGGCAGTTGGCATCGTGGGTGGGGACAGTTTTCTCTATGTCCTCTGACCCTTGCTATGGTTCCGGGCTTCCAGGTGCAGTGCTCCCAGGTGTTTGCAGCCGAAGGACCAGGTGAAGCTCAGAGGTATACGTGGTTCTCAGAGAAGAGAAGCGGCACTTGTGGAGATTCTTACACCCACACTGGGCCTTCCGTTTGGCACCGTGAGGGGCGCTAGTGCTGTGGGCATTAGTGCTTCCTCCCAGGGGCCAGCCTGTCAGCTCCCAGGCCCTTGTGATATCTGCTCCAGTAGCCAGGAGCTGGGTCACAAGCTTCCTTCCTCTCCTGCTCCTGTGCAGTGCGGTCTGGCAGCAACGAGGAAGTGTACGCTGCGCTTAAGTGGTGTCTTCGGGGCTTGGGAAAATGTAATTCTGTTTGAGCAGTTCGCTGGCAGTTTTGCAACCCTTCCCCCTGAATTAGGGACCAAATGAAGTTATTAGGCCCTAATCAAAAGCAGCTAATCAGGAGTCAGTGGGAGATCTTACCAATTAATCGCGGCTGGAACCCAAGGAGCTAAAGTACCCAAGGCTGGATGAATACGAGTAATGAAATTAAATATCAGGGCCGCGCAATGCTGCACGACTTGAGGAAGGGCTTACGGGCTGCTCAGTGCTTCCTGCCATGTGAGAAATAGAGACTCAAGGCCAAAACACGGGTAGGGTGGCAAGCGGCTGTAGAGCCTGCCTGGAGTTTTTCAGAGGTCGAGAAGTAGGGGGACGTGAAAAGGCAGGTGGGGGTGGAGTATTGTAGGTGTGATGACGGTAAGAACATGTGATCTAACGCTGATTTGATAATCACATGTGATCACACCTCTTTCGTAGCACTTAAATAATTTATGCCCAGGTTCTCTGTTGATGTGTCATTCCTCCAACCTAATCTGTAAGGACAGAGGCTGTTTCAGGTGAGTTTGCCCCATACCCATCCTGGCACAGCACCTGGCACATGGTAGCTGCTGCATAAATAATTCGCACACTCATTTAATCAATACGGGGCGGAACAAAGACTTGAACGGAGGCTTTCCAATTCCACATTGCGCACGCCTTTTTCTCTCTCACTGAGGTGGAAGGATTCAGTGTCCTCACTTAATCAAAAGGAGAGTTGTTACCTGCTAGCAGTTTCTGGCTCAGAAATGTCCCAATATTTTGAATCACAGCTTTAGGGATCCTATAAAGTAAACTGCCAACTCTAAACTTCTAATGTCACAGGTGGAGGACTGCCAGGGCCAGTGAGTGAGCAGGACTTGCTTCAGGTCCCCCAGCAAATGTGTGGCAGAGAAACACCTAAACCTGAGGTCCTGACTAGGGATTCGATCGTTCCCCTCAGCTCTGGGTCCTGTGCTTTCATTACTCCCCACCATCCCTCCTAGGGGGAACTTCTCTGTCCTCTCAGATGTCCAGTGCGATTAGTCTGTCTAGTAGACTGGGACCAATGCAAGGTTTGTAAATGTGTTTCCGGAGTTTATGCTGGTGGCCAGGCCAGTGAGTTTGGGAGACGAGGCAGGTGAGAGCTCTCTCAGGCAGAGGGACTCTCTGCATTAGGAGGTCTGTGCCAAAAAGAAGAGAGGATTCATTTGTGTTGGGGCGATTTCTGAGGTGATGTTCATCCGAATGAGGTCTGGGTTCTGAGGTGAAGTGGGGAAAAGTGTTGGAAAGAGATGAAAACTGTGGTCAGAAGTGTGTGTGTGTTTCAGAACAGTTGACTATCTTTGAGTGTGTTTGTGAGGAGAAGGGGAATTCGGCGTGTTGGTACGTGTTCATGTCTGTACGTGTGTCTGTGGGTGGTGTGTTTTGTTGGGTTGGATGTGCTTAAAGGTTAAGGTGATTATATAATTGATCATCCATACAGGGCATGTTTGAGAATTAAATGTTTATATGTGCACGTGTTTGATAATTACACATGGACAACAGTGTAAATCCATGACTGGTCCAGGCAATCCAGGTGTGTGTGTGTGTGTGTGTGTGTGTGTGTGAGAGAGAGAGAGAGAGAGAGAGAGAGAGTCTCTGAATGAATACTGTCTGCTGTCTGCATGTAATTTTGTATATGTTATTAGTGTCAGGAATTTATAAGAATAGCAGAAGAACAGTAGAAGTCTTTCTCAGGTTGTAGAGTTATAATGCACATAAAGGCATTAATAAAATTAACAGGTAAGAGAAAATTAGACCCTCAAAACTGTTACTTTTTAAAAACCAGATCAGTGAACTGAGGAAAGAGGCTGCACATACCTTGTGGTGACAAAAACCCACATGGATTTTAAAAAAATACAAAAAAAAAAAAAAAAAAGAACCAACAGAAAAAACTGAGCAGTCAGTAGGGAGAAGAAATGTGAACTACATTGTGCTAGGAAGTGTCTTTTATGTACAACATCCACTTTGCCGTGTCCTCTTTGCGCCTCCTGCCTTGTTCCCCATGAGTAACTGCAGCTCGTGACGGCCAAGATAGCTGAGACCTTTCATCCTCAATGAAAAACAACCCCGTGTGACCTCTCCCATGTAAGAGACAGAAAGAGGCTGAGGAGAGTTGGCTGCTTCATTTCAGGTGATTCAGAAAAGAAATCCCAGGGATGCTCTTAGCATTCTCACCCGTATTCAGGGAGTGCAGCCCCTGAGTCTGTGGGTTATACACGCACCCCTGGGGCTGGGAGATTCACTCACTTAGTTCTCGCTGGCTTTGTGGGCCGCAGCGGAGAGGCTGAAATAGCGTTCTTCCTTCGACTCTACCACACTGGTGCCATAGTTAGTATCTCAGCAGCTCTATGTCCCACAGCCATCCCTTCTCCGTGTGCTTTCTATATTGCTTCTAAGTGTTCGCATCGCACATGTAGTGCTATCTGTATGGTAGATTAAAGGTGGCAGCAAATTCTTTGCCACCTTCCCATTGAAATGTGGAGTTTAATTTCCTCCCTTTACATGTGGGCTGCCCTTAATGACATATTTGACCAAGAGATTGTGTCAGAAGTGACTGTCTGCAACTTCCGGGGTGGTCTCATTAGAGCCTTGTGGCTTCTGGTGAGATCCCTTTTTCCTCTGGGAAACAAGTCACAACTCTGTGAGAAGCCCAAGCCCCTGGTGAGACCACTCTGGTCTTCCTGGTCTTTGTGGCCACTCTGGTCAACAACCCGAGCTGAGCCTTGGGCTGACCACTAGCATCCTGTTCCCTGTACACATGCCATCCCGGCCTCGGTGCGAGACAGTTTTGCGAAGAAGCCATCCTGGGGTCAGGGACAAACCGCCCAGCTGAGCCCTTCCTGGAATTCTAACACACAAAGTCAACGACTGACAGCATTGAGTTCTGGGGTAGATTCTCCCACAACAGTAGGTAATTGGAATAGTGGTGCTAGAAATAGCTGCCATATGTTAAGCCATTGATGTCTTCCCCAGTGTTCTCAGGGATTTCTATGCATTATTTCACTGCATCTTCACAACAATCCGAGGACTGTGGAGCTTTCATACTCCCATTACACATGTGAGGAAGTTGGCCTAGGTCAAACAGCCAGTAATTGGGAGAGGTGCATTCAGACAGGACTTTTCCTTAACTACTACCTTCCTCTTCTGTATCTCTGTACCTGTGTTGCTATTAGCCTGTACGAACACAGTCTTTGTTTTGCACAGAATAACCTTTCCAACTGCCACATTTCAACTGACAAATTTCTTCTGATCCTTCCTGGTCTAGCTCTCTAATTATAACCATTCTGTATCCAAAGCCATGTAGATTTCCCATGGCAGGTACACAGGTATTATACTACCTCGCACTAACGAACTGAACACAAGCCAGTTACTCAGCCTCCCTGAGGCTCAATGTTCTCACCTGTAAAGCTGGTTCATTAAAATGACTTCCTTACAGGTTTGTTGCAAAGATTAGATGGGGTGAGAGATGCTAAATACGTCCTATACGGAGGACCGGGGTGCACACACTCACCACCATCAAGGGTGAGCTGCAGGCCTAAAGGATGAGTTTGGTAGCCAATCACCTTTCACGGAATATGTCTCTGGGTATGCTGAGTTGCCTAAGGCATTATTTGTGTCCTCAAGGGGGTCATAGTTCATTGGGACAGAAGATGAGTAAGAGAACCAGTATATTGATGAAATACATGGGAGCACAGTTTCTGAATCTCAAAAAGGGGCCCTTAATCCCATTGGGATGACCTTTTATGAAAGTTTACTTGGAGGAGAAATGAGCCCTGAAGAATGAGAAGGAATTAGTGAGGCTAAGAATGAGGAAAACCCAGTATTCCAGACAAGAATGAGCTTCAGCAAAATCACAAAGAAATCTAAGAGGAGGATGTAGGGGAATAAATCCAAGTCAGTTGGTACCTTAGGGGCATAACAAGAATCAGGACAAGGTGGAATAGGACAGAGAGGTATGAGAGGCAGTTAAAAAGAACCTTAAATTCCAAGATAAAAATTTTATGCCAAAACTTTATGTCAGCGAAAAGCCACCAAAGGCTTAAGAACGATGAACCAACCTACAGTTCTAGAACAATTACTTTGAGCACTGGTTTACACAGGACAGGACTGGAGACAGAGAGACTAACATGGAGGATTTTTGCAACATTCTAAGGAAAGGACAGTGTGATCCAGGCGCATGGCAGCAGCACTGGAGAAATGGCAGAGTGACAGAAAGAAGGGAACTTGGTGACTGACTGGCTAAGAGGGGAAAAGATGGGGAAGGAAGCTGAGTTAGTATTGGTTTCTGACTTGGGTGACTTAGTTCATGCTGGCACCCCACAACCAAACAGAACTAAAATGCAGGAGGAGGGACATTCCTGCCCACCCGCTGGGGAGACGCTATATGGTGAGGAGGACAAGTCTCACAGTCTCCATCGTGCCAGTCACAGGCCGGCAACAGCCCAGATCCCAGCAGGTCATTACAGTGCACCAACTTTGGTGATGCGAACTGCACTCTGGCATAATGGGTGTGATTTTTAACATAATGCACTGCTAGGGTGAAGCTGTCAGAAAAGCAGGGGGTGAGGGAGGTAATCTGTGAGACTTCAACAAAGAGAGGATTGAAGCCATTTTATGTGGCTGGAAATGAGTCATTTGTCAGCATTGCCAATGTGCTGTCAGCTCCTCAGGGAGAGATGACTGGGCTCTCCGGTGGGGAAGGCTGGCAAAGGTGTCAACCCCCCCAGCACCAGAAGCCACGCGTGGGGTAAGAAGTGTCAGTCATGTCACATCCTTGTCCTGACTTGGGTCAGAGGGAAACCAAGGTCATGTCAGAGCATTTAGCATCCTAACTGAGGCACCTTGTAACCTGCCTGTCAGGAGGGAACCGATGTGCTCAGCATTATTAACGACAATTCAGAGCTTGAATTCCCCAGGAGGTTTGCACTTTAAAAGAACATAGAGAAGGCAGTGCTTAGGCAAAGGAAACTAAGAGTAAGAGTAGACTGTGGCACATGGGAGCAGAGATTTCTGAGTCTAAGTAGGCGAAAGAGGACCGCGCAGGGGAACGGCCTTCTCTCTGTTCAGTTGTCAAGTCCGGATGTGGGGATGGGGGTGGCTCTCTGAGGTCCGACAGCTTGAAGGCCATCCCAATGAGTGACAGTTTGCTCTCCATGCAGGAATCCTGTTGTTTAAGCCATGTGTTACCTGTTAGCTATTCCCCACATTGATGCCAATGTCTTGGGCATGATCTTAGGTACTTGGGCAGCACGGTCCTCCAAGGTGCTCTTTCTGGCTCTGTTGCTCGGTTTTATCCATTCTTCCTTCTGCAACCACAGTGACCACTTTAACCTTGAACTGAATCTTCTTCCCGCTCGCAGTGTCCTGCTAGGCTGTAGGTGTCTCAAGAGAGACGCCTTCTTCCATGTTCTCTGCAGTCCAGCGGCACTGGTCCTTTTTGGTTCCTTTAATATGCTGAGGTTTTTCATCTCTCAAGATCTTTGTGTAGTCTCTCTTCCTGGGAAAGGTCTATTCATCCTTCAGCTCAGCTTAAACTCTGCTCTCAGAGAGGTACGTCCTGACTCTGCAGTTGCCGTGTGCCTGATCCCCCACACAGACAGGGTGTTCTGTCTCACACCGGCCTCTTTTCCTCTGTAATGTTCATGGTTATTTTGTTGTTGATATTTTCATATTCTGAGATCTCATTTTGACTCTGAACTCCAGAAGAGCAGGGATAATGCTTCCCGCCCCCCCCCCCCCGCCGGCATTTACATGCCTGGAACAATGCCTATTATAAATGATCCCTAAGCATTTGTAGGATAAATAAATGAATGGACTCCAGACAACGCCACGAAAGTATCCAATGACTTGTACAGGCAATAAGACAAGCAAGTAATCAAGGAACCAAAAAAAAAAGAAAAAGAAAAGAAAAGAAAAAAGAAATCAAGGAAACTTATCAGTCACTTCCCTGCCACTTTCAGCTCTGCTTCCCAGTCACACTTTCTGTGCCAGGATAGCAGGACAGCTTCGGGGGACCAAAGTTACCAAACACTTTCCATGAGACCAGTGGTTCTCAAAATTTCTAGAAGAGCTTATCGAAACACGGATTACCGGCCCCACCCGTGTTTCTGATTTGGCATGTCTAAAGTTCTTGGGTGAGACGGCTGCTGTTGCCCCACGACCCACACTTTTAGAAAGAGTGCACAGATCATAAAGTCTAAGGGCCAAGGGCTCCGCTTTCACATTTATTATTGTTACAAACCAACGCTGTTACAGAAACATGTCATTTTCCCAGAACCTTGGTAAGCCAACTCCTTCCCTTACCATCTCTACTCCGAGTCAGATGATCAGCACTACGGCAGCTGCCTCTTCTCCAACCAACCACTTGATTGTCTCTAGGTGACTTTTATGTTCCACCCACCTTCCTAGAGACACATGATCTGTTCTGATTTTTTCAGTTTACACTAAGGCCCTAATGGTATCTGCGAAGCCTCTCAAGTCACAGCGTTAACGAGTAATGGCGGGCCAACATGTTACTTCTCTAAAGAGAAAGTTGATTCTAATATCTGGTTGAACATTTGTACCCAAAGAACACTGATTAATACTGGCATCCAATTTGTAAAATCATAGCCTGCTGGCTGAAATAAGCTTTCGTACATACGATTAAAAATGTTTTATTTAGCAAACCTTATATAGTATTAAAAAAGCTGTGGGATAGACAATGATAAGAGAGCTTAATAGTAGAAATGACTTCTCTGTACTTTGGATACATCCATGTGCATGATATTAAGTGCTGTGTTAATTATGATAGTATCTTACCTGTTTTACAAGGATCTTTACTGAGAAAAGATTTTGATGTAGTACACAGACGTGCCATTTATAACTGAAAAAATAAATGTATGCATACACTCATAGTACGGATACAGGTAAAGATGCCTGTGTATGTTTTTTTTCCTCATGAAATCCTAAAATTCCAGTTTTTCTTACCTCACTCCACTGAGTTCACATTAAGTTTTAAGAATAATAATTAAGAATTAAATGTTATTCAATGAAATAGAACCTATTATAATAAGCACTATTTGTTCTCTTACATATTACATTGTGTCCCCTGCCTCATACTCATTAAATAACTATTTAGTAACATTTCTAAAGAATACATTCTGCTAGATCGAGCTGGAAACTATTGGGGACTTAAAGTAATTATTTTTTAATGGTAAAGCATCACAATCGCTGAGCAATTTACCAGATTGATTTAATTTAAGTCACTTCCGTGCTTTCCTGTGGATCTACCCTAAATCTCTAACGGAGCAGTGTTAGAAATTGATGAAATGTCCTACTCCATGTCACATATAAACATAAAATTCAATTTCAGCACGAATACTCTCATTTACAGGCTTGGTTCTACTTAGGGAAAATCAAGTATTTTCTTTCATCTTGAGCCAAAGAGTTACCTTTGACAGTGAGAAATGAGAAAGGAAACTGAGGTACTGAAAATAGGATATGCCAGGTGCTCTCTGTATGTCAGTAATGATTCTCAAACCAACCCTGGGAGATAGACATCACTGTTTCTTCCAGGCAAAAAGCAGAAAGAAAAGGAAATGAAAGCGCTAGCAGTGAAATCATATGCTTAAGGTAACACATCCAGCAAACAGCAAAGAATGGATTCTTTGAAGAAACAGGTCCATTTGTCACTAAAAACCACGTGGTATGTTTGAGAAGGTCGTTGCTGACAGTAGGACGTCCTAGGGCTGCTGCATGTCAATTTTGAAAATAACCAAGACCCATGAGGAGTCAGAAATCGTCTTTCATCTCTTTAACTCCAAGGGGGCTATGTAGTATCATTTTCTCTATTGTATTTCTAGGTAAGGATTTTATGCCCCTTCCCTAAAACTTCTCTGCGATATTTTTAATCCCCACCTCCTTCTTCATGTTGTATCTAGTTTTTGGAATCAAATTAGTCCCTCTAATCCATGAATGCTTCTCTGACTCCATCCCTGAAAGTAACTTTATTCATTCAATTGTCCTGAAATTCTGTACCTTTCATCTACCTTTTAACATTTTTCAACTTGACTTATACCTGTTTAATGTCCAGGGATATTAGGATGGATGAGAGAGATGTAGGCTGAAATTCTGGACCACATCAGTGACATTAGATTGTTCAATCTCTGATTTACAGAGGGGGCCGGGGAAAGAGAGAGAGATTATTTAATTGATATTTCCAATCAATTATCTCTGAAGCTCAATTTCTCCTTTGCCAAATGAGAATAAAACTACTTTCTATGCCTCGCTAACAGGACTAATATGAGGATGAAATGAGATAATATAAGGAAGAGTGGTTTTAAAAAAAATCCTGTAATAGTAATTAGTATTACTATTCAGGCAACAACAAAACTGTTAACAAAAAATCTATGAATCCTTAAACTAACTGAAAAACCTCTCTTTAAGTTAAAACTCTTATAAGACTGTCCACATTATATATTTTTCTTGTTATGTTTATTTCTAAATTCCTAGTAAAGTATTTGAACATCTTAATATGTTAGAATCAGTACAGACTTTAACATGCATCAGACTATTTTTAGTAGGTTTCCTAGACAGCAAAAATTGAAAACAAAGTTACCAATGGGAATGGGAAAAACATGGTTTAAACTATTCACAAAATCAGACATTATTCAAGAGTTCTTAAAAATCTACTTAGCCATATCCAATTGCTTGCCAAAAATACACAAATCATTCTTATTTATATCTCAGAAAAATATGCATGTACTAAATTGGCATTTAAAAGTGAACATATTCTAAACCTCTCTTTTCCCAACATGGGGAATTTGAAAACATCAGCAGACTAGTAGTTAGTTTTTTCATCTGTAAAAGAAGTTGGCCTAGATCAGGAATAGAACGAACATAGCAAGTTGATCCAACACTAATTCCCTGTCTGTGGCAGACATCACTAATGGATTACAGCACTGTCCCACTGAGCTAGGTGGTAGCCTTAGAATCATTCTCACCTTACTGCTCCTAGCAATTGCTATCAATGTCATTATAGGATTAGACAATTTCTAAGATTTTATTGTTTAACTCTGACATATTCTAAGTATATAAACGCAAGGAGCTTAACATCTAAAATTCATTTTGTTAAAAGAAAATTTCTGTTCCTATTCTCTGAAAGGTGATGACACATTTCAGTTGGTATTCCTCATTCAGTTGTCTGTCTTGTCAGTTCCCCAATCTGTGAATGGTACTGGCGTCTCAGTAGGAGATGCCAAGTAAATGAAACTGCCCAGTAGGAAACCCTGTTTGGTAATTCTAACAAGAATTGGTTTCCTCACTAGAAACAATGCAACTTTTCTATGTGCTGAATATGCAAGTTCTGGACACAGGTCTGATGGGGTGTTCTACCTGAACAAAATACCGATGCACAAGGAAAACAAATGAAAAGCCAATACATGATAATGGTGGGATCTATCATTCACCTTGACTATATTCCCTTGCAATGTGTTAGCTGGGTCAATACACTTTAGCCCTAGGAGTGGAAAGACTTTACTTTCTGAATGATGAGCTCCTACTATGTGCTTTGGTGTTTCAAGTGTATCATCTTATCTAAATCACAATAATACTAGTTAGCATATATTAAATCTTTCACATATGTCAGGACTATTGAAAGCACTTTACATGAATCAACTAATTTAATTACCACAAGAGCTATGTATAATATCTTTGACAAATAAAGAAATAGAGGCAAAGAGAGGTTAAGTAACTTGGCCAAAGTTGTACAGTAATAAGTGGTATAGTTTGTATTTGAATCCAGTAAGTCTGGCTATAGAATCTGAGCTGATAACCATTGTATTAAAGTGCTTCATGATGTTCAAAAGAGTGGTTATACTTATTTTTCTGATGCGTAAGGCTAAATTCAGTCTATTGCCTTTCAGCCAGGATGTGGCATAGAGTTGGACAACAGGACAGGACCAGCCCCTTTTAACTGTTGTCTCACTTAATCTTTGCTACAGCCCTACAGTGTGGATGGTATTTCTGCCATTTAATAGATGAAGGAACAGAGGTTCTCGGAGAATTCCAGCTTGCTGGAGGTTACACACCCAGTAACTGATAGCTCCAGGTTTTCCACAAGGCAGCCTAACTCAAGGATGCACGTGATTCCAAGTTCTCACAGAGTGGACAATCAGATCTGAAAGAAGGGACAGTATGAAGATGGAAAACATCTTCCAGGGCTGGTGGACCCCATACCTCATGGGACAGTATGAACAGAGGGCAAAGGATGCAGACGAAGATCAAGGTGGTGGGGCTGCTTTAAGAATGAGGTGGATATAGACACAAGGCTCAAGTCTATTTCGGTTTCCCTTGGAATTTTTCATCCGTGCTGCTGTGATTGTTTATATACAATAAATGACAATGTACTTTGGGGGAAAAGAAGCCAGTCAAAAACTTTCTGCCTGAGTTGAAAAGCATAAAATCAATGAGAATATTAGTATTTACAGAAGCCCTGAAGTCACCTGCAGCATAGCCAAGTTCTCTGAAGTTAAGAACTCTGACAACCCTCAGTAAAGATGGGGACAGGCCCATGTTTTCCCCCGAGGACACACACACACACACACACACACACACACTCACGAATGAGGTGGAAGAGTTGACTCTGATAAGTGGAGGGTAGGTTAAGGGATTAAACAAAGGTGGCTGTCAATATCTGCTATGGGAGTTGGGGGTGGCGTTTGTATATATGTGCGTCACACTTAAGGAAGGACAGTAAGGAAATGGGCACCTGATAGTCAGTCAATCCTCTAAGAAGCATTAATAATTAATAAAGGAAAGAAGAATTAGTTGAAGATACGTTCGTTAAATAGCTGCTTAATAACTGCTTCATAAAATGCATTGACAATGTTTCTGAGTCTTTGTAAGCGTAGACAGAAAGATCCAAGATTTGCTTTGTCCTAAAACTCATTCTCATTCCCTTCCCCTCCCCTCCCCTCCCCTACTCCCCTCCCCTTCCTGCTACCTCTCTGCCTCACTTCACTATCTCACAGTATTCTTGGAACTATGTTTGAGCCCTTAAAAATGTTTGTTCTATAGGTAGGGTTTTTACAAATTGCGATCCTTAGTTTATTTTCATTCGATTTCAGCCTTTTTACATCTTGGCAATAAATTGCTCTTAAGCTCATTCCTGCCAATCCCACCCCCATTTTGCGATAATTGGATTTACACCTATCTATGTTCTGTTTTCTGCTTTGCTGCTACACACACACACACACACACACGCGCGCGCGCGCACACACACACGCACACACATATCCACAAATAAAATATATACACGTGTGTGTTACACACACATTCACTGCTTACTCAGTTTTGGGGTTTGGGGGTTGCTGGGATTTGTTTTCCAATCATAAACAGTGTTTCCATTGTACTGCCATTCTCTAGAGAAATTTGACTCATGAAGAGAGAGAGAAAAAAATTCAGGAGGCGAAAGCAATATGGAGAGAAAATGAAAGAGATTCAGTGCAACTATCAACTGACCGCTGTGCTGTCTTTAAAAGTCTGTTGAAACAACATAATAAAAGGTAATAAAGGTTGGATTTATAGCCTACCTGGTGGAAATGGCTGCCTGTTTGTATCCAGCCCGCACGTAGCCCACTGTGTCTTGGGGTGGGATCTTCTCCCTGCAAGTCCTCTTCTTCCCTGGACATAAGCAGCATCGAGGAGCCCTGAGAACATGCAAGTCAGGTGGCAGGTGAGTTAAGGCCCCTCTGGCTGCTTCCTTTCTTTCCTTTGTCCTGGGGTTTCATGGCCCAGCCTTGTTTCTTCTGAAAGCTGTACTTGGCTCAGTTGGCCTAGGAAGGTCCTCGGTGATTTACTAAAACAGGCAGAGGGAATTCAAACCTTGGCAACTGGCACGTCAGCTTCCAGGGGACCCGAGAGCTTATTGCTTCCCCTTCAAGCTCAAGTAAATCTCCACAATCTTCTAAATGAGCAATGTTCGGTCTCTTGAGGGGAAGGTGGCCCCACATTTCCCAGGTCATTTAGGAACTCAAGGACCAAGAGGAAGGGTGATGTCTGCCCATAGCAGGTTTGGGACCATATTCCTGGAGGTAGTCTGGGAAGAGGCTAGCCTTCTGAATCTACAGTAATCTCTGATACTTGGAGGGTGGTCAGAAGAGAAGCTCATTCATTCATTCATTTATTCGTTCATTCACCGAACATTTACTCAGCATCTACTATGCATCAGACCTTGTGCCAGTGACAGGGATACACAAGTAAATAAGACCAGGGCTCCCTCCCAAAGATCCCAGTCTAAGGGAAGAGACGTGTCCCCCTCACATACCTCGATGAAAGATTATAAACGCAGCACTGAAGTCCACAGTGTTGGTAAATACGTGCTAGGTTTGGGAAGTGCAAAAGATAAGTAAGGACCTAGCTAACCCTAAACATTTAGAAGGTTTCAGAGCAGAGCTGATTCTTGGGGCTTGATTCAATTATTTGCTTGAATAAATAGATGAATTAATCAATAGAAAGAATAGGGAGGAGAGAGGAATCAAAAGTTGCAAGTTTAAGATCTAACTACGTACTACACACTGAAATCTTGGGCCAGCCTCCTCCTCCTCCTCCCCACCCTGGCCCTCAGTTTCCCCATGCACTGAGAAATTTCTCTTGTCTCTGAGTTCTCTTCCACCTCTGACATTCTAAATCCCATCAGCAGCATGAAGGGACATAGGTGCTTTTCCATAACTGGGTTCTCCACCCTGTATCTCTAGAAAATAAGTTCCAAGTTCTTCATACTGTGTGTTTCCTCACTGCTTGTTTCTAGACTTGGTCTCGCTGAGGGACTCTGTGAAGCTCTGATTCTTCGCAAAACAGAAGGTACAGACCCCCCAGAATGGTGGCTGAGACCAAAAAGGAAGCTAGGATATTTTGTGGGGTGGGGTTGGGGGTGAGGGATGGAAATGCAGCTGCTGGGGAAAGCAAGGGGGAGGGATGCCAGCAGCAAAGCCGGAGCCCTTGGAAGAGAGACCTCATTACTGAAGTATGACTCATGGTAATAGGCTGAATAAATCCCCATAAAGTCAGGGCTAATGGTGTCTGCTGGAGGCCGCACCCTTCCATAAACACAGAGCCAAGGCTGCGCTAATTGTCAGGCCCGATCAGAGGGCCTGGGGAACACGGAATGAAGGATTAGTTCAGGGGAGTGAGCTCCCCACCGCCTGGCTGGCTGGTGCTCCTCAGTGAGAGGGCTGGCCAAGGCAAACACGGCCAGATTGAGAAGCAAATGCTCTTGCAGAAGGGTCCACAGTCAGGATTCTGGGCCAGGGACTGACCACGGAGCCCCAGAGTCACTGTGGGAATCCTGGGGACCTTCTTGGAGGGATCTCTCGTCTTTCCTCCCTTCCTCTTTCTCCCAATTATCTTCTCCCCTGCCATCTTTTCAGTATTCTTTGTCCTGTTTTCCACTTCCCCTCCTCCTTCTGTTGCTTTGTTTCCTGTCCTTTTCCCCTGTCACCACGTTGTTCCCCTCTTCTTCCTTCCTCTCTCCCCATCCCTCCTTTTCTCCCTTCTTTTTTACATCCTTCCTCCTTACTTCTCACACCCTTCCCACTCATCTTCCTTTTCTCTTCTCTTCTCACTTTGTTTGCCCTTTGTACATGTTTCTCTTTTTCCTACCTGTTGGACTCTACCTTTTCCACTTGGTCCTTCTGTTTTCTTTTTCCTCTTTGCTACTTCTCTTCTTTCCCCTTTTTATTTCTTCTTTCCTTATCCAAGCTTGGCAGCACGTACGTAACATGGGGCTTGCCAGACGTGAAGACAGAGCCCCCAGCCCCAATGTCACCTTCAGGAAACCTTCATGGTTCAATCCTCGCAATGACCTTCTGATGGAAGTTTTTTCGAGGATAATAAAGTTCAAAAAAACTAACGGTAGGCCAAGGTCAAATGGCTACTAAGTAGATTTGTGGTTTTATCCCAAATATTTCTGAAGCCAGGCTTCGTACATAGAATTTACAACTGGGGTGTGGGTGGAAAGGACACCAATAGTGACTCACTGACAGCATCACAGGGTCAGGTGTACCCTTCCAAGTCTAAGGGGGAAAAGTTGCAGCAGCAAGCTTGTCAGCGCCCTGCCCCACCAGGGACCGATTCATGTAACGAACGGTAAGTGACCACCGTACACAGGTATTATCCTTGGTGCTGAGGATACAGATCCAAGTGACTCGCCACATTAAACGTATATGGTCATGGGGTGATAGTAAGTAAACAAGTAATAAAGTACGTATATCACATAACAGGCTCTGACGCAGGTTTCAGTGGCTATAGGAATGTGTTGGAAAGACTATGGGACTGGTAAAAACAAACATTAGAAGTTGTTACAATTTGGGTGCTCATAAAACCATTGTGCAAGCCTCATCTGTGATTTAGCTTGAACCTGACTTTTGCCTGACTCCCTCTTTTGGGGTACAATATCAGCCCACAAAATATCCTGAAGTTATCATGCCGAATACTCTCTGAGCTAATTGTGGTTATTCAGAGAGTCAAGAGGCCACTGCCACACAACAGTGGGCTGTAGCTGCCAATACGCTGTGCCTTGTCATGGAGAATTTCAGCCTCCCCGAGTCTCCCGATTGAGCTGATTTTCCCCCCTTTATGTCATTCAGCCCTGTTCTCTGGGCTGGTCACTGTCACAGGCTCAGCTGGCTGTGTAATGGGCAGTAGCCATCTGGGGACCTTGCCATCTGGCAAACAATACCAGCTTTTAGCTGCAATAACTTTCCAATGTCTAGTGCTGCTGTTCACTGTTGGGGGAGGATAATTACATGTGTCTCCTTGTTTGTGACAGAAAAGGGCCAGAGAGGGCAGAGAAAGTACACAATGGCTGCCTCTGTGAATTTAGTCATACTTTATCCCACGTCCAGAACACGTATTTTCTCCATGTGGAAATCTCGCCCCCCTTCCGAAACCCTTCCAAATGACATCTTTTCCATGAAGACTTCTTTAATAATACAGTGATCAAACCACTTCCGAGAGCCACAGAGCAATATCCACCAGAGCCAGATTGCCCTGGATTCATACCCCAGCTTCCACCATGTCCCAGCCATAAAAGTTAAACCTTGAGTATTTGTCACAGCTGTGTTTCCCATCACGTGACCTCTTCTGCAGTGTGACTTTGCCATGTGCCCATTACAAACTGGGGGCTACATACTAAGATAATCCACAGTTGCCTTACAGACACCAATAGAACATGGCTCACATGGCACTGCGTGACTTCCAATGCTCTGTTAGTAGACCTCAGCTGCCATCAGAAGGCCAAGCCACATGAGAGGCCATGTGTAGGTGTTTCTGATAGGTAGTCTCATCTCGACTCATCCCAGCTCCAGACCCAAAGTGAAGAAATCTGCTGATGATTCCAGCCTCTAGCCTTTTGAATTTTTGCCACTGCCCCAGATATCACATAGTGGAGACAAGCTAACCCTGTCCTAATTCCTGGTCCACAGAATGCATGAGCAGAATAAAATGGTTTTATGCTCCTGTGATGGGGTGATCTATTAGGCAGCAATACACAACTAGAACAGGGTTTCAGCTTTTAAATCAGCAGGTGGTACTGCCAACCTTAGAAGTTACAGCAGAAACCCCTTATCACAGTTTTGCTTTCCATGGTTTCAGTTCCCCATGGACAATTATGGTCTGAAAATATCAGATTAAAAATTCCAGACACAAATAATTCATAAGTTTTAAACTGTGTGCCATTCTGAGTAGCACGATGAAATCGCTTGCTATCCCATTCTGTCCCAACTGGGGACAGGAGTCATCCCTTTGTCCAGCTTCTCCACACTATATATGCTACCTGCTAGTGTCAGTTAGTAGCAATCTCAGTTATTAGACTGGTTATGAGAGAGAGAGAGAGAGAGAGAGAGATAGAGGTCACATTCATATAACTTTTACTACAGTATATTGCTATAATTGTTCTGTTTTATTATAATTGTTGTCAATCTCTTACTGTGCCTAATTTATAAATTAAATTTTATCATAGGTATCTATGTATAGGAAAAACCATAGTATATGTAGAGTTTGGTACTATCTGCAGTTACAAGCATCCTCTGGGGGACTTGGAATGTATCTCCAGTATGTAAAGGGGAGCCAGTATAGTTAAAAATTAAAAGAAATAATATATGAGATGTACCTGTCAATGCCTGACATATAGAAGACATTTAATAAATATAATTCCCACCACCATCTCCTTCTAACAATAGCAGTTTCAACTGTCTACATGTCTTAGTAAATTTTTGCTCCTCTATGGCAGGGGTTGAATCATATTCAGAACTGTAAGCCCTGCATTATCCTGAATTATGCTATTACATACCTATTACGTACTTTAAAATATTTATTGAATATACTGATGAATAAATAAATACAAATCACACTGGATCAGGAGTCAGAAGCTTTAATTATTAGCTGTGTGATCCTGGTATGTCTTCCTCCTTCTGGGGGTCATTTTTTTATGTGTAAAGTGAGAGAAAGATCAGAATGAAAGGAAAATCCTGTGGGCAGCTGAGAAAGATCTGGCAACTTTTCTCAAATTCTTAAGGAGCTATTATGGGAAAGAAGAGCTTATTTCTCTGTCTGACTCTCACGTGGCACGGATGGACTACATGGACACAAGACAATGAGTAACTATTTAGAGAGTCAAAAGTGCTCAAAGATTAAAGAAGATGTCCTGTGGACGAGTGAATGCCTCCCTCCTAGACATGTTAGTGTGGAGAACGATGCTTTCTTTCAGCTCTGCTGTACAGGGCAAAGGTTGGACTAAGTCGATTCTATCCCTCATATTCTGAATTGTACCACTGGATAACTTCTCCAGCTTCAAAGGTGTTCAAATTTGCACAAGATCTTCTGACTCTGTGGTCTTTTCTGTAGTTTCCAGCTCGGTGGGTCTGAAATGGTACAGATGTGGTACCTGGCAGGTACAGCAGCCCGGAGTGTGGGTCACCTGGGGATAGCCCAGCTTGTTTCTTTCAGCGATGCGGGGAAAGGGAGTAGGAGTGGGGAAGCCAGGGGAGGAATATTGATCAGAGACTGAATTTTAAGTGCACTTCCAGAGCTGATTACAGGGCCATGATTAATGGTCTGTAGGAGCTCACCAGGGGAGCACTAAGTGTAGAAAAATGAAAAAAAAGAAAAGAAAAGAAAAGAAAAACCCTCTGGAAAGTGTGGGTACAGAAACGTGGGGTGGGGAGTTGCTTGGAGGCTGAAATTTAGGTTTGCTTTTCTTCACAGGACATCTACGTTGATCAGGTGAGAATGGCTTATGCTGCATCACCAGACAACCCCCACAGATTTTAGGATAAACACCACTGAAGTTTAATTCTCACTTCCATCAGGTCTATTCCTCTCTTGAGCACAGTAGCTCAGTTATCCCAGTGTCTTTGGTTTTGTGACTCTATTTTCTCAACATTAGGTTTCAACAAGGGAAGAAGAGAGTATGAGATTTTGGCTGGGGAAGGTGGTACAGCAGGATCTTGTACCAGCAATTACATGCTTATGTCCCCAAGTAGTACATGGTATGTGGCCCTGTCTTACAATGAAGACCCAGTAATGGTAGGCCCTCCATGCGGACAGGAGAGAAGGACCAGATATACGTATGTGTATACTAATAGTTTCTAAAGTAGAAGGAAAGAGGGTGAGAAAGGAGAGGAAACCCCAAAGTATTCCAGAGCCTGGGACAAAGGAAAAGCAAGTAGTCTGAGTTTCAGTTACTCATCTCTCAAAAATGATTTCATCTACCACTAAGATTAAATATGAAAATGCATATCTCTTTAACCCTAACTCATTGTCAAAGCTGAGATTTTTCTTAAAAAAAAACAGAAGACTGCTTTTAAAATTGGTGGTTGTATTACTATGAAACCATAAAATGCCAGATTTTATGAAGTATAAATGACTATCTGGTATAGCTTTCTCTCCGGTGTAAGTATTTCCATTACAGTAGAAGATCCTAAATATGACTGACTCTCAGAATCAGCTGGGAAGGTGTGATACAGTCATGTACACATCTGATTCAGACGGATTAGAGCAGGTATTTGTCCCTGTCCATATTTTGGGACATGAAGCATTTACCTGAGCCTCAAAGAATGTCCAGGTAAGAAAGTGGCTGTATGACTGGACATTTTTAAAACATACAAGTCCATTGTATGAAATCTGACACTATTTTTGGGAGACTGCAGGCTAAAAATAGTCATGGTTTTCCTGGACGTGTCATCATTTTCATGTTGATCTTTTTGACCTATCTGTTTTTGCTATCTCTGCTCCATTCCAGTCGCGTTTACCTCCTTTCATTATCTATATCTACAGCATTTAGAGCGGCATTTGAAGCATTCATGCTGTCTTTCACTGATGCTTTAATTCACATACTAATTTATTTACTCATCCATTTATTATTTTCCTTCTTTCCGTGAAGTCATCTGGTCTTTTATTCAGAAAAACCAACATTTATTGAGCATCTACTTTTTCTGGTCAATGTGTTAAGGCACCAGAGATTCTAAGAAAAAAGAAATGTGCACAATCTAGTGAGGGATACAGACAAACAGATACATAATTACAGAAAATAATACAATGGGAGTACAGACTTGAGAATCTCAACTAGTCTGAGGGCGTGATAGGTGGGTGAAAGAAGGTCTTTTGGAGAAGGTTTCAATTAGTTCAAGTGGGGAAGGTGAAGGGGGCATTCTAAGTAAAAGGAACAGCATATAAAAAGGAGCCAAGTACAGGGCAGCGTGGCATGTTTGCCAGGCTGAAGATATGCTAGGAGGGTGCTGTTGAATGAGTGCGTGATGCACTGAGGAAGCTGACCTAGCCCGAAGATCGTGGGTGGCCTATTTAATCTCAACCTTGCCAATCAGTTGTAACAATTAAGCGTGTTAAATTTAAGAAGAGTCTGAGAGTACCTGACCCACAATAGGCACTAGAAAAATATTAATTCAACTCTCATTTCCTTCCTATCTCATTATTCACCTTTCTAGCCCCGCTAGAGCCTGGAAGACACAATCCTTAAATTTAGTTCAATTACTAGCCACCTGGTCCCAAGTTTAACTTCCTTTTCTTTCTATGAGGAGGCTGAGGGCCAAAAGCAGGGCGGCCTCCTCATCCTCCTCTGCTTGGGGAAATAACTCCTGCTGTCTCCACAGCAGTCTGTTTCTTTGCCTCTGGGGAAATCTCATCTCCTGTAAATCCTGCAATTAGAGGCTCCCACTCGCTCCACTGGAGCTGTATCTGCTGCCCTAGATTTGCACCCATTTGACTGTGAAGAGATAATCATGGTGGCTGCTACTGCTGACAGCCTGGTGAAGACAGAAAGGAACTTTGAGTACAATTTTGGTTTCAGTAGTAGGGGTTCCTTTTACATCACACCCGGGCTTTCGGCTTCCTGTCTGCCTACACACTTGGGCTCAAGGCACAAAATCCTGTTTCCTCATTTGTTTTTCAAAAATCATATAAATTAGACAAGAAATAGAAATATGCCTTTTTTGATTGACGAGGGCTGTGAGGCTTAGAGAGATGAAGTATTTGACTGAGGTGTGCGGGTTGACCAGTGATAGGGTCTCACAGCCATTGGATTCTATCATTTCCTGGTTTTATATTCTCCATAGAGTAAAACAAAGGAAAGTAAAAAAAATAAATAAAAATAAAAATTATTTTTTCTTGAGATTATCTGGCTTTGATTTGTGTGTGGGGGGGGGACAAATATCTAAGTTCTTAATTCAAATTACATATCAAAATTACCTTTCAAAATATTAAGAATATACATCTGCATATTGTAAGAAATATATAAAATGCAAAGCATAAAGAAGAGTGTTACCATCCAGAGACGTTTTTTTCAGTTGACCTATCGTGTGTATATGTGTCTACATAAAATTTTACAAAATCAAGATGATAATACTGTACTCATGCACACATGGTTCTTGTTTCAGTTGAATTTATACCATAAACATTTCCCCAGGTCATTAAATATTCTTCAGTAACACGATGTGGTTTGATTCCATTAATGTCTGGATCTGTATCCCTGGATCGTCTCCTTGCTATTCAATTTGAGAGGAAAGAGGGAAACAAAGACACTGGGTTAAGGGGGAGACGCTCTGGGTCCTGGCTGTTGTTCTGCCACCCAATAAGGGTCTCCCCTGAGTGTCTCCATTGGCCTGTCTGTGACATGGGCATGATGGCTGCCTTTTTACCAGTCACACAGCCCCGCACGGAGGCTCTGCACAACCAGGGATGGTGAAGGGTTAGCCCAGGGATGCAGGACCATGCGCTGCGGCTCTCCACAGGCGCACGCGCAGACACTGCCCAGGAGGCAGGTCTGTGTCTGCTCCACGCAGCGCCTGCGTCGGCGACACAGTTCACAGGAAGCACCTCTGCTTCCACTGTCCTCCTGTATTGTCTGTCTTGATGAAAAATGACCAGTTATTATTTCCTACCTTTGGGTCTGTGAGGCCTGAAGGAACCAGCAGCCACGTGAAATAGCTGCAGTTACTGTAACAGCCTTTTCGTTGATGGACTTAAGTGTGAGGTGTTTGGTATCGATTGCGAGCCTGTGTCCCGGGAAGGCCACGCTGTGGGGAAAGCAATGACCGTGGTGGCAATGGCTCCACCAGGGGCGACATACAGCATGCTGAGCGTTTCCCTGAAGCTGGCGGAAAGCGGGTAGCTGGACTACGAAGGCATCTTGCTTTGCAGGATAAACAGGCACCTACTAAGGGTGTTTTCAAAGGCATAACCCTATAAGAAGTGCTTTCTGACTCAAGAGATTTAAAACTGTCTTTCCCAATCTGACGTTCAGCTGGCTCCCAGTTCTTCACTGTTCAAGGCTGTTGGGCCTTCTTTTCTGCAATCATCACTAAAATGCAAAAACCTGACCCAGTAAGGAAACACGCTTTACGTCCTGTGACAGAATACAACACTTTTTAATATTTTTCTTCCCTTCTTCACTTCTTTTCTGTGTTCTATATTTCCTTCTTCCTCTTTCTTTCATGCTTGGGTGCTTTCCTCTCATTCTTTTGATCTTCAGAAAACAAAAACAGAGTGTCTACCACACTGAAAACGACAGGATGTTAAGCACTGTGGGAAATCGTAAGTTGATCTTTGCATCAGAGAAATCCACTGATGTAAACTTTATAGACATGTGTACGTTCTCATAACCAACAGTGTTACTCCAGAGTAGAGGTAAAGGTAATAGAGAGAAGAGAGGAGACTTAGAGGACAAAGCAAAAGAAGATGACTAAAACTGAAGAGTTGAGCAGAGGGAGAAGTCAAGGATGGCTCAGAAGTAAGTCTCAGTCACTCAACTTTTCATTAAACCACTGATGGAAACAGAGATGTCATAATAGAAAATTCTGTCCTTCAAGTACAAATAGCCAATCAAATATTAAGGTTATGGTACCTAGAGCTTGCACAGAAATGGGGACTTAGGAGTCCTCAGCAGAAAAATAAAACTGGGATTTTAGAGTAGGAAAGTTTTTCACTTGTGAGAGAAGGAAGTGTGTCCTGAAGTCACTTTCAAGTTCTTGCCCCGACACCATCTTGCGCCCCTAACACAGAAGGACCTCGATGATTGAGGTCCCAGCTGATGGACGGCAGAACAAATTGGGAGGAAGTCAGGGAAGGTAGTAGGTAATAGACAAAGTGACTTCAAGAGATCTTAGAACACCATCAAGTGAGTGTCCTCCTCTTACAGATGGGAGAACTTCAGCCCAAAGGAACAAAGAGTCTAGTCCAAGGTTTCTTTGTGACCAGGCTGTGCTTTCAACTCACACTCCTGAGTTTCTGCACCTGAAAAACTCAGCTTCAAACCCTCACTCTGACTTACTGGCCATCAACTTAGCTGACCTCTGTGAAGCTCAGTTTTCTTATTCATAAACTCACACCTTTCAGGATGATTGTGACCATGACAGTGCAATCAGGCGTGTGATGCATCTGACCTGTTGGTGTTTGATATATACCCTTCCCTACTACCCCCAAGTCCGCATTGTCCTTTGGAGAGTTACAGGGACTGTGGCAAATTACACACCTCCCATTTGGCAGTGCAGGTCCTTTCTTACGTGAACACAAGTGGATAGAGATACACTTCGGTTAGGTTGCTTGGGTGTTTATCTCAAATGCTAACAGCAGCTCACTTTGAAGAAAAAACAAATTCAGGCCAGTGGGGTTGTTGGAATATTAGTCCTATTTATGAACAGAAGAATCTATCAGCCGGCAGAACCTCCTGAGCAGTCACCTCCCATAGAGAGCTCCAGAGGTACAGATGTGTTAAGTGCTGTCCTCTTACAGGAAGCCCAAGAACCAAGAACTGTACCTCACACCTCTGACCTAGCAGATGGTCCACAGTCTTCTAACACATACTCCATCCCCACCTTTAGCCCCACCACGCATACATCTTTAAAACCTGAGGCTCAGAATGGACTTGTCCAATATCACACGGCAAGCTGAGTGGCTGGTGAAGACTGCAAAAGAGATCTAACTTTCCAGAACACAGTGACGGTTCCTCAGTTAGAGGTACTTTGAATGCAAAAAGCTAACCACCCCAGCTGTTCAGCAAGGCTGACCACCTCCTTGTTAAACTGTCTTATGACAGGGTGAGTAACATGTCACGTGTTTTTTTTTTTTCTGTGAAAGTAAACATTCCACCACAGAGTGGATGAAGGTGAGTGACTGAAACAGTGCCAGTGAAACAGAGCAAGATGCAAGAATCTAGGAATTTAAGATATGGACTGGGATATAAACTGAGGCAGAGAGAACACAATCACAAACTGAAATGTAAAGAGAAAGAGAGAGGTGGAAAGAAAGATGCTATAAGAAAGATGTGGGGAATAAGACCGCAGTGGCACATAAAAAAATGGTGAGGAAACAGAGCCAGACATTTGGATAAGATAAGAGGAAAACAATGAAAGAAGAAAGAACTAGCACAGTGGACTTAGAGGCTGGAGAAAACAAGAATGAGAGAAGCCAGCAGCCAGGGAAACGGATGGTTCTTGCAGCCAGCAGCCAGCAGCAGGGGGCATCAGAACTCTACGGATGTTAAAAGAGGGAGGAAGCAGAAGACAGACAGGAGAGAGCTTGAGAGAGAAATCTGAAAAAAAAAGGGGCAAGAAAGCCTCTTCGTAACTTTGAAGTTAGGAAGAACAATAAATGGCCCTTCCTCCGGGACCCTGCTCTCAGTGGTGTGGTTAACTCCCGCAGGCGTCTTCTTACTCCGTATTGACACCTGAAGTGTATAAGCAGTTGTTTCAAATAATATCAGAGACTTCTCAAAGAGAATGTGTCCAAAGAACCAAGCCTCTGTTTTCGTCACCTGACTCACAAGCAGGCCGAACTCATTCAGTTACAAATGGCTTATCCAAACAGTCTTCCTTAATTTACCTCTCTAAAAAAGAATTAGGAGCACACTTGGATAGCTTACATAGGGAGTGGTAAAACAGTGAGCCTTGGGAAGGAAAAAGAAAGAGATCAGAACACTGTTTTGTGGTTTTGCCTTTTTCCTTCATTCCCTCAGTCTTCTCTAAGCAGCTCCCAATTTATTTCAAGTCTCTTCCTCAATCTTTTACCAGAGAGAGAGAGGGAGGGAGGGAGCGAGAGAGAGAGAGAGAGAGAGGGAGGGAGCGAGAGAGAGAGAGAGAGAGAGAGAGGGAGGGAGCGAGAGAGAGAGAGAGAGAGAGAGAGGGAGGGAGCGAGAGAGAGAGAGAGAGAGAGAGGGAGGGAGCGAGAGAGAGAGAGAGAGAGAGAGAGGGAGGGAGCGAGAGAGAGAGAGAGAGAGAGAGAGAGAGAGGGAGGGAGCGAATGAATGAATCATGATCCCTGAAGCCACATAATTTAGCTCTACTAAGTACAGCTTGAGGAAGTGGGCTGAGTGTCTTCCTCTGAGCTCATTTTCCTCGTCTGGCAAACGGCATCAGTTGTAACATCGGCCTTGCCTGCCTGCAGGAGTTGTTATGGCGGTCCGATTGAAATACAGACCACATCACACCTCCCACTTGCAGGTGTGCCGTTTAGCGTGGCAAGATGAAACAGACTGAATACCAGAGTCAGGAGACGTGGGTGCTAACTTGGCTGACGTGAGTATGGTCTACAATATGAATCTGAGTAAGTTCTTCGCTGCATTTAAGCATCCTTAACTGTAAAATACAGGGGATGACTAGGCCAGTGTCTTTTTTAACTGTTCTGCAGTCATTAGGCATGTTTGAACATCTAAGGGGAGACAGGTGCCTTTGCTGTCCCCTCAGTATCAGAAAGACCGTGAATCCTCTACAAGTCTATCCACAGACCTGCAGGAAGAGAACTCGTGGATCAGATCATCTTCAGGGTGATTCTGACTCTGTTCAACTGACTGAAGAGAGAGGCTGCATTCTCAGTGGAAAAGACAACCCTGAATTAAGCAGACATACATCACTCTTTGGTTTAAACCCTATTCCCAGAAATATCATGCGTGTTTCTCTTTGTCTCCCTCCTCTGGACTATTCCTTCTCTTCATTTCCCCCCCTCACTGCCTCATCTTTCTTTCACTACAGGTAGTCAAGTGTGGGTGTGATTGAAGTTTCTTTTCCATCTGTGTTAGCAGCAGAAAGTGTTGCTATCAGGGAAATGGATGGGACATGTATCATCTCTTATCTCCATTTCCAAGAACTGAAATGATGTCTTTCCCCCAACCAGAATGAATCAAAGGAGAGGAATTTTAATTGTAGTCACCAGGTGGTAAATTCAATACATCCACATGCGTCTCTGCGCCAGCAGTACTGTCAGAGGTGCTTGTTTCTCCAGGCAGGAGGATAATGGGATTGCAAGAGCCGGGAGAGGGAACTCTGGGGATGATAACAGCGGCTCCCCGGTGGGAAGGAAAAAGTCACGCAGGCCTGTTAAACAGAAAGGCTGGGGACACGTTTCCTTGCGGCAGGGTTGTCTCCACTCATGCTCCATCGTGAGTAGTTTCACCAAGGGAGACTCATGGGGGTTACTCACACAGCCACGACCCACACAAGACTGACAGGGATGCTGTGCATTAATTATTTTCTTCTGGTTGGTCACTTTGGGGCAGTGGACAGAGCTTGAACTTGGGCTTCAGAGAGATCTGGACTTATATCTGCTCTTACTATTAATAGTTGAAACTTTTCAATTAATTAATGTTTATCGAGTGCCTATGACATGCCAGATATTTATTCTAGATCTAGACAGTGTGGATATTTCAGAAAAACCCCAGAGATTTAGAGCCAAGAGAAACACACAACTTAGCTTATGACCTAGCAATCCTACACCTAAGAAAAGGAAATCAGGTTCACAAAAAGATTTACACACGAATGGTCACAGCAGATTCATTCATAGTAGTCCAAAACTGGTTACAACCTAAATATTCCATCACAGATCAATAGATAAACACATTGTGATAGGTTCATTACAATGGAATATGATTTGGTAATAAAAAGGAACTAAACTACCGATATTCAGAAGAATACAAATGGATCTCAAGAACAGGATGTTGAAAAGAAACCAGATACGAAAGGGTACATACTGTATGATTCCATTTATATGAATTCTAGAAGAGGCAACACTAATCTATAGTTCTAGAAATCAGATCAGGAGTTCCCTGGTGGTGTAGTGGCTAAGGCTTCGGTGCTGTCAGTGCTGTGGCTTGGGTTCGATTCCTAGCCAAGGAGCTACCCACAAAAAAAAAAAAAAAAAAAAAAAATCAGATCAGTTCATTGCCTGGGATGAGAAGTGGGGCACTGAGAAGTTTTGAGGGTGATAAAAATGCTCTATATCTGATGATAGTATATTTATTTGTCAAAACACATCAAACTATGCATTAAAAACAATGCAATTAATTTCTTGTATAATTCTATAAATTTGAAAAAAAAAAAGATTTATTTCCAGCCCACACAGAGCTGTGTTCTGTTGTTGAAAAAAAGTAAACAAATTTAAAACTTAACCTAAATGTACAGCAAGTGGCCATAGGTGTAACGATGAAAAACAAAGTGGTCTAAGGTGTTACTGAATGGCAGGAGAGGGAGAGTTGCTTTTTTTGTATGGAGTGATCAGAGAAGGCTTCTCAGACATTTGAGAAGACCTGAATGAAGTGGAAATGTGAGCCGTGTCAGGAAAGGCATTTTGGACCAAGGGAGGAGCAAGTGCCAAGGCCCTGAAGCACAAGTGTATGTGTCCTCATTGATGAAAGGCAAAAAGGATAGGTGGTAGGGTTAGGAAAAGCAAGCCAAGTGGAGACTCATGAGTCTTGACTCAAGGTCTTAGAGGCAGAAAAGAATCCAAACACATATGGCCTTTGAGACCATTGCTTGGACTTAGGCTTCCTGAAGGTGATAGGAAGCCAGTAGGGTATTCTGATGTGAGGACTGACACAGGTTGACAGAGGTTTAAAAAGCCTCATCCTTGGAGAAGGTAACAGATGTGGTTAGGGGACTACAGGGAAGGCCAGGTAAGAAATGAGGGGATGTAACTGGAGGGGATGAAATATGATCAGATTCTAGATGTAATCTGAAGGTAGAAAGAACTATAATCTTTAGAAGAACTTGATGGGGGAAGATGTGAAAGAGAGCCATCAGGGATGCCTCCCTTGTTGACCCAAGCAACTGGAAAGATAGAGTACCATTGTGTGACACTTGGTAAAGCCCTTCACCTTTCTCATTTTTAGTCTCTTTTATCTCTATAATAAAGGTGCTGAATCTTGCTTCATGGAGTTTCAGTATGGAGTCAGGGAGAATACAGGTGGGGTGCCTAAGACAGGAGAAATTCAGTATCTTAATATGTATTTGATCTTCATCAGTGAGTTGAAAATACTGCCTTTTGTGGAGGACTACCAATTGTATTGTTTCATGGTTATTATTTCTAAGTATCTGAGAACATCATTACACCATTTTGCAGGACTAGCTAGCACGTAAAGATGTGAAGTAATTCAATGTCAAATATTGTTGCACAGTGCTAGATCCAATGCTGATCCCTTAAGGTACCATAAAGTAAACTGGTGTCCTGACTCCAAACTGTCTTCTCTGTATTTTCAAGGTCTTCTATAGCTATTTAGTTCAACTTAAACAAACATTTTTCAAGCATTAACTTTATCAAACATCGATACTAGGGACAAAATAAATAAACCATTATTATTGAACTCCATGGCATCTCTGTCTGTCTCCTCCTCTTCAGAGGAAAAATCACATTGATAGTAACTTTAAAAAATTAACATCTGTTGACTAAATAAGTTATTTTCTTGCATTTTTTTCTGACACAATATCAGCTAATATGCACACTGTCCCTATAAAACAGGTTTTATTATTCCTATTTTATAAATGAGAATGAGGCTTTGACAATTTATGTAACATGAAAGATTCAACATGCAGTTATCAAAAGTTTCCTTAGATTTGTTTGACTGGGACACTGCAACCTATCACACAATATTCCCTCTGTCTACTCCCTGATCTCCTGTCAAATGCGAATAAAGGTGAGAAGCAGGAGGAAATCTGTGGTATCATTAGGTGCAATGCCAGCCCGTGAGTGTTGGAGAACATGACATATTGGAGAACCCAGTGGGCTTTGAATGTCTGAGTCCCAGGAAGTTCTCAGGTCTGCAGCTGGTGACAGCCAGGTCAAGCTTTGGAAAAATGGGATAGTCAGTGAGTTCCAAGCTCCCAACACAGAGGCCGGGGGAGTTCATGCCACTCGCCAAATGTGAGAAGTTGCTCAGCTCATATTTGGAGCTTTCTGCTGCCTTTGTGCAGACACCATTAGGCAAATGAGGTGGTCTGAGGGAGGCTGATAAGGCTCAGGGAGACCATGTATGTGTCTTCCCAGAGAGGGTGTTTTGAAGCAGCCCCAGAACAATAAAGCTGCTGGCCTGAGATAGGAAAGGCCTTGAAAAAATAACCAAATGAGGGCCTCTTCCTTAATTCCTTGGAACTGAATTTTATCAGGAAGGCCACTGTGCTTACAGAAAGCTACAATCACTCATGGTGGGACACAAACTCTTAGCAAGACTCGAGTTGCTAATCAAGTCTAAATATTCAAGATCCTGGCTTAAGACACGTTTCTCACTGCACAGCCTGCCTGTTCTGTCCTCACAGCTTCTTTGGAGTTTTCTAAGCATCTGGGTCATCTGCGCATCATGCTTACTGAAGATTATTCCTTAACGCAGCAAGTTTAAGCTTTAAGTGATCCCTGGGGAGGACAACATTGGCTACAGCTGTCTCCGTCATGCCAGCATCAATAAGGGTGCATCAAGGGCACATGATTACCTGCCCACCCTGTCCCTCAAGACCAAAGGTCAGGAACCTTGGTGTCAACAGTACTGAGTCCTCGAACTTGTCTTCTCTTTCTGAGCGTTTCTCTCAGTCAGTGAAAAGAACAATGGTTTTGGAACCATAACAGTCAAGTACAATCCTAGCTCTTTCTTTTATTTCAACTTTACGTAAGTCATGAGTTTTAGTTGAGATTCAGTTTTCTTATTCTTGAAATGGTGATTGTGGCCTTATTTCACAGGGCTATAAAAGGGTCAATGACGATAATAATTTTAAGGAGCTTTCAAATAGTTTCTGGTATGTACTTGCAGTCCTAGTCATATTGGATTTCTTTTCATTGTTAAACATTCCAGGCTCTCTCTCAGTCCAAGGCTTCCCCCTTAACACTACACTGTTGCTTCCTGCCCCCCTCCTCCAACTCATCCTTTCATCTGGCTCTCATTTACTCATCTTTCCCATATAAGTTAGACATCATTTCCTCTGGGAGATCTTGCTTGATCGTTTTCCTAAGTCTGGCTGAGGGACCCCTTACTAGGCTCCCAAAGCATTATAGCACTTATTAAAATGACAAGTTTCTTGGCCATGTCCTACACTAGATATTAATTCATGAGCACAAGGACTGTGTCCATTGTAGACTTAAGTCAAAGTCATGTGCCTTTGCTTTACAGAACTCTTCCCCATGCCTTATTGACCTCTGACTCTCCTAATTAACATCCCTATGAAGTAGATTGTATTAATCAGATCATAAAAATTAAAAAACAAAACTAATGTTCAAAAAGGTGAAGAAGCTCATTCAACTTACACCAGTGATTAAATGTTTTGATTATGTAATACTAGCCACAACTTGATTCCAATTATGTCTGACTCCAAATAATAACAGCAAGCATTCATTAAGACTTTTTCAAGTGCTACACATTGCATTAAGGGTTTATACCACAACCATATTATTTAGGAATGTTCACAATCTGTATTTTACAGACACAGCTAGCTGCGTGATCTCAGAGAGGTTAAAAACCTCACAGAAGGACACTTGAAGAACAGATGATGGAACCTAGATTAAACTTGGCTCTATCAGACTCTCAGCCCAAGTTCCCACTCAGTGACTCAAACACTTTTTCAAGCCACAATTAAATTCCATTGCAGAAAAAAAAAAATTCTTTGCTCCAACCAAAGTTTTGCTATTTAAACTTAGGAATAAACTCATTTTCTCTTACTCCATTCTGCATAGATAAAATTTTCCTATTCAACATTACTATAAACAAAATCTATAACACTTAAATGTGGCTGCCAAGAAATTTGAATGTTTTACTAAGAATTTCACAAAATGAATGGAAAGTAGCCCTGTTGGGGTTATCACTATGTGGGGACTGTAAATGTCTAAGCATTATGTTCTCTGGTACACATGAAACTGACTTTAAAAATAGATTTTAAAAAGACAAAAATACAAAAAGAAAAGGATTTCACAAAATGGGAAATTTCTGGGTAACAAGTATATTATAGAAAATGAACTTAATGTCTCTGTCCAAAGATTAACTATCAAATGTTATTAACAAGTTTATATTCTGAGAAGAGAAGCATAAAGGATAACCAAGAATCATTCAATTCTTGCACCTGAGGAAATTTTGAAGGGTGTATTACAGAATTGTTAACTCAGAGAAAAGAAGACTAGTTGTGTGTGTGTATGTGTGCATTCTTACATGACATGTGTGAGTTGAGTTTAGTAAGGAGAAAGAAGTTAATCATGATAAATGTCTTCAAATGTTAGAGACTGATAAGTGGGAAATATGATATGAGGAAGCAGGCTTTTTCTTAATACAAGGAAATACTTTAAATCGGTCGGAGCACCTATTGCACAATGGAATGGGTAGGCTTCTGAAGTCATGAGCATCCTCTGACTGGAAGCATTCAAGCAGAAGCTACTGGAGATACATAGACAGATTGATCATACAATATGTTACCCACACTGGAATCCCTTTGAGATGAGAGGAAGTCAAATAAATAATATTGTCAGTATAATGGGTATACTAAGGGACTAAACATCACTCTAAACGCACACATAGTGATTTCTCAGTTTACTTGCAATTCTAAGATTTCATTAGGAATTTAAGTTAGCAACATCAGATAACATAGTGGATAATAAAATTTGAGTTGTCTGTAAAGAAGTGAGGAATGCCCTATGCGTAGGAGTTTCATTGACCCCTCAAACAGATATCTGATTGACTAGTACATTGGCAGGTTTGTTGGAGGTGTTTAATGACATCATTCACACGTCTAGCAGTTCTTCAGGGCTGCGACATAGGCACCTTGATTCTCTCCCTACTTGGTATCTAGGTTTCCACATGTGGCCATTGGGTTATAACAGATTTGAGAGAAAGTTACAAGACTTCTTAACAGCTTCTTCAGAATCACACAGCATCTAGTCTGTCGGTCCAAGCATGTCACAGGTTAGTGCACATTTAAAGGTGTTCCAAGGGGTAGCGAAATAGACTCCACCTCTTGAGGGGAGGATGGATAATGTCATATTGCAAAGGCACATGCACAGAGGAATTTGTGTCCATATTTCGTAACCAACTATATTGGAAAAGAGGACATTTCTTTAGCATCAAAATTCTTGCTAACCTTCTACCAATGAAAATAATGATCACTTATGATAGACTAATGCATGTGTTTTTTTTTTTACCTCTAGTTTCTAGAAATTTTAGCACCTACTTCCTCTCTCTTTGATTTACACAGTACTCTATCCTACTAAGTGACTGACTTAGAGTGAGTTGTTTCATACATTTGAGCTTCAGTTTTCTCATTTACAAGTTAGAGAATGCTCTTGCTATGTCTTACTTAGGCTTATGAGAACATCCAGTGGGACCATCAAAAATGGTTAGCAGTGGCTAATGTTATGAGATGCTAGTGACTTTTTTTTGGATCAAACATCAAGAATGGAAAGTCTGGATAATTACAGTTCTGAACCCCAAATCCTCCCAAAAGATTTAGGAACTATTTCAATGTAGAATCCTAGCTATAGTTTAGACTGCAATACTGGATTTTCAGCAATACTTTATTGGTTCATTAGACAAAAGACTGCATATCTGAAGTTAAAATTGTCCCAGAGAATCCAGTTGGCTTAATTATCATGCTGTGATAGGAAGGCTCCACTCAATTCTGTGCCAACCAAAATCAGTCTGAGAACACTGAGATATTGCTTAATATTTAAAGCATGCCTCCATGGTTTGTCTACTCACCTACTTCCTGTTCTCTATACTAAAATTGCTTAAAGAAAGTTTAAATTCCTTAGGGAACTTGTTTAAATTCCTTAGGTACGGTAGGAGCAGTGGGAGAGGTGATCATCTATCATACTCTTCCTCTGTCCCGCAAATCCTACCTGTGACAACACACTGGCTCTTTTCAGTGAAGCTCTAACAAATGAGCATTCCTAGGCATGTCTCCACTTGCTCAACGGTTCAGATAGTTAGTGTCAGGTTACTGATTTGAACCTAGATGTCCTAACAGCGAAGTCCTATATTCCCATTACACAATGCTACTTACTAGAAAATTGAGTGTGAGAATGGTTACTGCCAGGAAAAGGAATCAGACTGAAACCTCTGGGTCTATGGGGACAATAAAGGCAGTGCCTAATGCTATAGTTTGTGCTGCAGAAGCTAAATTAAGAACTGAAAGATAATAATAAAAGGTCCCTTCAAATTTTTGAAGTGGCCTCTCATTAATAATCCAATGGCCTAGCGATATCTGCCACACGCTCTTCCTTTCTCTGCATGTTAGGGAAACACAGGAGAAAGATATTTGTGAACAGAGAACTCCCTCAGTTCTATCGGTCACATACATATTTCACTTCTTAAAAGCTGCCGACAAGCAAGAAGATGAGTTTTAGTGCCAGCCTACCATAAATTTATTTGCTTGTTAATGCAGCTTCCTCAGTTCATGTTTTTGCTAACTAGGAACATCAAAATGTCAAACTGTCCTCAGGGGTTTATCAACCTCATGATCTGAGCTCAGTAACAAGATTAGTGTGTGGACTGCTCAAGAGCATGCACTGCCTCAAGAATGGAGGCACGATGACATCTTAGTGTCAGAGAATCCTACAATAACAGAACAAGACTTGTAGAACCATAGACCAAGAGGCTCTTAGAGTTGGATGGAATATTCAGGCTTATCCTGCTTTGTTTTGCCTTTTCTTTTTGCAACCCCTGCTAACATAACTTTATTTTATACAATACTGATATTTTGAGATGGGTAAATTCAAAGTCTGGTTTTATCTTAATAATGGAGATCCTCGTCCACTGAAAGACAGAAAGAGGAGAAGAGCTTGGGTCAAGTGGTAGAACTCAGTTCAGCATTGAGTGGTCCTTGGTACAAAACAGAGGCATAAATACTGACACGACTCCACCATTATCACAGTAGCATGATTTTTTTTTACCCTGTATTCCCATTCCCTTCCCTTTTAGTCTTCCATCTCTTCTCTAGAGTTCATTACTATTTGGTATTTATCTTCATCATGAAAGTATTTAATACGATTTCTAGATACATATGTAGCAATCAGAATATATAGCATTTCTTGGAATTTGTGTGTTTGCATGCATATATATTATATATCCTATTACACATACACTATATACATACTATTATGCATACCACATATATGAAATGCTATACTTATTACTTACTTTTCCCCAATGTTATATATTTTACATTTATTAATGTTGATAAATACATAGCATGATTTTTGTTTATTTAAGTGTGTGTTTGCCTACCTTTTCCTTATTTTGGCAGGAGGCCCTTGCTTTATCTCTGGAGACCCATTCCTCCTCAACTCCCCGAGGATATTATCTAGGAGGGCTGAGCCTTCCCTGGCCTCTGACAACTGGTTTACTCCATCTTCCTAGACATAGTTCATGAATAATCATGGCACGCCAGCCAGTCAAATGAGAGTGAGCATTGGACTTGGCTATACATGTAGGATAAAAAAAAATTTTTTTTTTTTTTTTTTTTGCCATGGAGATGCTGATCTAGTGAAATATTAGCCTGAGATGGTAGTAACCTTCTTGTAATGAAAGCCTGACTAAGAATGAAGCTCCCAGAGAAAAGCGGGACTGAGATTCAAAGAGAAAAAAGCCTAGGTGTAGGGGTACCCCATATTCCTCAGCCCCTTGTACTGAGGCAGGGCAGTGGGGCCAGAACTTAGTGATAGTCTGCGAGAAGTGATGTACTTATACCCTGCAAGGCGGTGATGAGATGCATATTCAAAAGAGGAGATGACCTAGCCATTCAAACCCTAGGTATTGACCAATAAAGATGAAAGCACATGTCCACACCAAGACCACTATGCAATTATTCATAGTCTCCACTTGTAACAGTCAAAAACTGGAAACAACCCAAATGTTTATCAATAGATGAATGAGTTAAAAATATTATACTGTTTATAAAATAGAACACTACTCAGAATTCAAAGGAATAAATTATTGATACATACAATGGGGGTGAATCTCAAAATAATTATGCTGAGATAAAGAAGCCAGACAAAAAATGAATACCAGAGGAATGATTCCATTTAAAAAAACATTCTGGAAAATGCAAATTGATCACTACTAACAGCAAGTGGGTCAATGGCTGCCTGAGGACAGAGGTGAGGGGCAAGGATTGAGTTAGGCAGGGATTAAAGCAGGGTGTGATTAAACTTCAGGAGGCAATGGATGTTTACAGTCTTGATTGTGTTAATGGTGATTGTGGTGATGCAGATGTCAGAATGCATTAAATTGTACAATTCAAATATGTGTAATTTATTATAAGTCAATTACACTGCAATAAAGCTGCTAAAGACAAGGGAGATGGATCCTATATTGGCCTTTGTCGCCTAGTAGAGAAGAGGACCCATTCCAGCAACAGCTAATCCATATTAGATATGTGCCCATCTGCAATAAAGCTGCATAACAGTTCATCCTAAAATTTAGTGGTTTAAACATTGACCTCTTATTGTCACATTTACAGGTCTGTGGATTGATTGCAACTTAATTGGATTAGGCTGGACTCCTGGATCCAGGCTGAAGATCACGTTCAGGTCAGTTTTGTGGGTTTCTTATTCTCCTTAGAGTAGCAGCTGTTCAGGCTATGAGGCATGCTCTGTGTATCCTAGTCTGGGCCAGGTGGATGGGCAATAGCTACCTCAGCCACATTCCTTCCATGATGTATCACAAGAATGTGGACTGAATATACATGTGTATGATCTCTGCTCATGTGATATCTATAATGTTCCATTGGCCTAACAAGCCATAGTTAAACCCAACTTCAGTGGGGTGGAGAATACACTTAGCCACGGTGGGAAGGGAAGGAAAGTGAACATCTACTGAATAATAATTTAAGTTATCCCATGTATGTACCATAAGCCAAAAAGCAAGCCTTTGAATGTTGTCACTGAGATATCCTGGGGTTCTTTCTTACAATATGTGAATTCCTTTCCATCCTGAGAATAACATCAGCTGTACACTGGAATCAATGGAAACCAGAAGTTTCGGGGTTTTTTTCAGCCAATAAATTTATTTACTTGACCACCTTTTGAGTTAGGTTTTTCTCACTTGAGCTGTAAGTGTCCTTCCTATTATAATTGTGTGGAATAATGACTGGGAAAGAGCAGAATCCAATAAGACAAGTCGTATCTATCATTATTTGAGCACCAACTACGTGCCAGTCGCTTCACATTCATTATTACCTTTAAGCCTCAGCAGATGTGGCAAGGCTGGTATTATACACTACTTTTGCATTATTGAGAAAACCAAGGTTCTGCATCTCAAGAAAAAGACAGAGTTGAAAAGCAAATCCAGGTCTGTCAAAACCAGGACACATTCTCTATCCAATTTACCATGTTTCTGCTTATGAGACAAACCAAAACATGGCACCAAAGTCACTTACGACACTTCTCCGTCTCGAGACAAAGCTGTAGCTAATTTCTTTCTGAGAGATCAACATCTATTCTGTGGGTTTTAACTCTCTTCCACAACCTTCCTGAATTGTTGTTTTCAGTGCTTAACAACCCTTAGACCTGAAAATTCCTGCTCAGTGGAAACAGTGTGCCCACTGAAAAAGCAATGGGTATGCTGCTCAGCAGCATGGCTTGAATTCCCTCATCTTCCATGTAGTGGCTGTGAGAACTTTGGAAAACCACTTATACATTCACTGCCTCCCTTTATGAAACAAGAAAATAATTTCTCTTCTGCCTACCTGATATGACAGTTAAATATGATAAACTGAAAGGAATTTATAAATTATAAAGTGCTTTAGGTGTTATCTAGGTTTAATATCATCTTAATTAAGGCCACTAATAATGATTCAGAGAAACAGATCTCTATTGGCAGAATTTTACTTGTTATAACTGCTGGTTGTTTGGGGCGGGGGAGTTATAGATAAAAGAAGTCATTCTTGCCAAACAGCTTTTAATTTGTGTTCGCTTAGGCAGCATATATACAAACAGCTCTTAACTTAAACCAAATAGACAGGCATTGTCTATGCCTTCATATAAGACAGTAATCTCTGTTACATCTGGTAGATTCAATACCATACCTCGCTCTAAGGCTTCTAAATACCCAAGGCTTTCTCCAGCAACCTGCAGCCCACTCCATGGTCATCAAAAGATCTCCCAACACTGGCTGTGATGCCTTTTTTTTTTTTTCCCTCTAAGAGGTCTTTACTAACTCCCGTGCCTCTGCTGCGTCTTGGAGGCCAGGTATTAATGGTCCCTGAATTATGATCCACCCAGAAAGGCTGCTGGTGAAAATTTATACTCAGGGCACTGAGCTGGAATTCTTTCAACCCAGGTACTCTACACTCATTGCACAATTGAACTATGAAGAGTAGCAGTTAATGAGAGCACAGGGAAGAGAGTGAAACAGGCACTGAGTGACGGGGCTGAAGGACCGTGCTCCCAGCAGTGAGGTTCCAACCCCTGGGAGGGATTAATCACAGAGTGGACACACTGCGGCACCAGAATGGGATTTCCATTACAGTTATGTTTGGACAATACAGAAATCTAGGCACAAAGAGACTAATGAATAAAGACAACAGTAACACCACCACCAACTGCCTTTTTGGTGTTAGTACCTTTCATGAATCAAACTCTAGGTAGGAATCTTTACAAGCACCGAAGCATGCAAAGTTAACCTCATACGCAGTGTGGTAAATTTAGATTTTATCGTCATCTTTATTTTACATAGGAGAGAGTTGAGGCTCAGGGAGATCAAGTGACTTGTTCACGGTTATGCAGCAAGTCTTGGTTCTAGGACTGTAAATAGGGTCTGTCTAGACTTCAAAATCTCTGCTCCATCCAGTGCATCCAGACATGTTTCTACTGTTACTCTTTGCTGCTACCCCTAAGGTAGAGTTTACTGAATGCCAGGAAGTATATACACATTTTATCACTACTGTGTCTATTTTACCAAGAGGAAACTGAGGTTTGTTGTGAGTAAAGCCCTGAGGGGATAACAGGTAGAACTGGGATTCAAAGACAGGTCTCTCTGACTCCAGGGATATATATCTTTGCCACTATCATACTCAGCTACAGCTACGAATAATAGCCAACACTGTCATCTTAAACTCAATACTATGATTTAAAATCCCATCTTTTATGATATAAGACTATTGAAATGCTGCCTAAAGATAGGAAGATGAGATGAGTTGGGGGCAAGAAGGGCAGAATGTAAAAGGTTGTGCATGCTTCTGATACAGCCGCACTAATATACTCAATCCAGTGGTGTGAAGGAGGCCCTATTTTGGTAATTGACCTTGACATCCATCCATCCATGGAGTCCACAGAGAGCATGAGTTCAGAGTTAACTCCCTACTTTGAAAGAATTCTGGTGCTTAATAAAACCACACTGCCCTTCTAGCTGATGGGAAAATTGGATGAACCAGGCAGCCAAAATGCACTCAAACATCTGAGTCCTGCTATGCTTCCTGGAGTAAATAAATTGTGAAAATAAAGTATCTTTTTTACTTGCATGTCAAAACAAGAAAATGAATATCTTTTGCATAATTGGTACGAAGGGCCCTGACCAGTTGTTTTCATTTACAATTTTATATTTCAATAAAGTTTTATTTATTTTCATTTGCAAATGAATGTGCTATTTGTGAAGGGGGAAGACTTCTTGCTCTGATGGGTGTGATTGCTGAGAGGAGTTTCCACTTGTAAGAATGGCCTTCACGCTGACCAGGAGACCTCTGAGCTTCTTCCCCTGAGTATTATTAAATTTATAATTTAATCTCTATCCTGCTGCCGAGTTGCTTTATTTCGTAACTAGAGTCTATAAATGTGCTAGCATTCATCTATTCAATAAGTATTTATGGAATACCTACTGTGTGTCAATAGCTGTTCTAGCTACTACAGGTATAGCAAGAACAAAACAGACAGGAATACTTGCATTCTGGAATGAAAAATCCCGAAAAAAAATGTGTTTTTGTCCTACTCTTGTAGGTATTTGGGAGAGGGGCATGAGCAGCATGAAAACATTCCAAGACAGTGGGAAAAGCACATGAAGGTCCTGAGTAGGAAACGTCTTGGTGCACTTCTGAAATAGGGTGAAATGTGGAGCAGGTAAGGGATGAGTGGTAGGAGAGGATTTTGGAAAGTCAGCAGGACCCAGAGACCATTCAGATCTTGCAGATTATGTCAGGTATATGAAAGACAGCATGTCACAATGAAAAACAAAAGAAAAATTAATGAAAAACTAAAGATCCATAGAACATTTCTGACACAGGCAAGGCAGAGTAAATTCCTTTGGAAAGGTGTTTGGACATTAATTGGATTTCTGAATTCCTATCACTTATACTGTTTATTCTTCAGTGTCTGTAAATTGTGGCAGGAGTAGTGGCAATCGGTGTGACTCAGGATTCTTGAAGGCTCAAATCCGATCATAAGATCCAGCCAGTGTCCATAAGAGAGTTCCAATGAAAGATGCTTTTTCAGAGGAAAGAGAGGGAGCAATGGGCAACTCTTGATGTTCTTCATTCAATCTTTATTCAGAATCACAAGGTGGTTCCAGGTGGGCTAAGCTGGGGCACATAGTGACTACTTTTGCCCATGCCAAGCTATACTACTGTGATGAGAAAAGGCAAGTCCAAGGAGAACATCCAGGAAAGATACCAAACAGAGATAAAGTATTTCCTCCCTGAAGTAGAGAGGTTAGCTGATCAAATCTGGCAACATGTGTGACTTCCCTGGTTTTGTCCAGTTTCCAAGTAGATGAAGGTTGGGCAATTTCAAGTATAGTTTTTTATAAACCAAGAAGATTAAAAAAAAAAAAAAAAAGAAAAGAAAAGAAAGCAGAAGAAAGAGGATAGATGAGAGAGAAAACATTTGCCCTCAAGATCACAGAGAAAGATGTTCACGCCAGGCCTCCAAGAATGAAGTTAATAAAAAATAGCCCCTTGGAAGCAACTCTGGGCCTGGGGCTATCTTATACCTTGATCTAACTTGCCCTTTTGGGATACTTGGATCTTGCACTTTTGGTCAAATCAGAGGACAAGGTAGGTCTCAAGAGGGAGACACTATAATTCATCCTATTAAGGCAGGTGAGAGTTTATGCAAATCACTAGAAAAATTAAAGATTAAGATTTTTATTTTCACCCAAGCTTGTAGATCAATCCATTACAAAACAAACAAACAAAAAACAAGAAAAAATTTTCCAACTTTAGTATTGGTGAGACCAAGTACAATTTCTTTAAAAGCAGAATTTAGTTGAATGAATCACTACATGTTGAAATGGGATAAAGGAAACTTTTAACTAGCCTCAGGGATCAGGATTTATGGAATGCTGGGAGGAATGTGAACAGACCACCTCACTGAGTCCCTGCCTCCATTTAGCAGGTGAAGACATTAAAAGGGAATTAGAACCGAGCTGCTCCGGATCCCCTGGCCCAGGGTTGTCTCAACACCACCATGTCCCTCCTTCCAAGAAAGATTAGGACAGAAGGCATGAGGCATAGTGTTTGGAATTTCTCCAAATGGTTAGGAGCTTGGCCCAAGCTACTTTAGTATGGAGCTGCTTACCTGGTGATGAATGCTGCTGTTAGTGTTCATGGCACTTATCATCAAGCGCTTCTACAGAAGGACAGTAATTTGTGGCCATGTTATGTGGCTGGATTGGACAGAGGGAGAATGCCAAATGCCAAGACTGAAGATTTGGCTTTCTTTGGCTGTGGCTAATAACAACTATTTTTCAGTTCTTCTTTTCTCTTTCTTCTCTCCTCTTCTCTCTCTCTCTCTCTCTCTCTCTCCCCCCACCCCCTGCCCCCCAGCCTACCAGGGTCTCTGTTAAAGGGAAGCAAATAGAATAAGAAGGCATGGTGATTTTACTTATGTATCTTTAATATACTAGGCATTGGACTAAATACTTTTATGCTTGTCTTTCCATTTAAGCTGCACAATTATGCTGATGGAGTAATTTAATCTGATTTACAAATGAGGAACCTTGCCTAGAGTTCAGAGAATTGGTAGGTTATAAAAGCTAGAATTCAAATTTAGCTCCACCTGACTCTCCAAGTGTATTCTTTCCATATATCCTCATTTATATCACTCTTCTCCACCTGTCCAATAGATGTTCTTACTCCTTGTCCTAGGTATATATGACAGCACATTCATTTAATAAACACTGACATTTTGCTATGTGCTAAAAGAAAAATCTAAAGAATCAAATATATACAAAACAGAGTGCCCACCCTCAGGCAGCTCACGGTTGGTATATGCACGTATACTCAGGGCCTGTGGCTGATAAAGAATGCACATTAGTAAGTACCTCTCAAGACAGTATATTTATTCATTCATTTATTCATTTATTCATTCATTCAGCAAATGTTTATTAAATACCTATTCTATGCCAGACATTATTCTGTGCCAGCGTTTATCAAACCTGACTGCATATTAGAATAACCTAGTGCATTTTAAAAACAAACAATAAGCCAGAAAAAAAAAAAAACCACCTAAACTAAACTAATCCCTGGCCCATTCAACTAATTTTATTTAATTGACATGAGGTGGGGCTTTGGCATCAGAATGCTTTCAAAACTTCCTAGGGAATTGTGATATGCAGCCCAGGTTGAAAAACACTCTTCTAGGATCTACAGATGCAGTAGAAATCACACACAGTAGAAGCACTCTGGGCATTCACAGAATCCGTGTCTCTTTCATTCAGATGGAGGAAGTGGTAGATAAACCGGGAGAAAGAAAAGTAGAACTTAAATTCAATAGAATAGGGATGATTTGAAGCAAGGGGATGACAAAAAGGCTGAGGCACCTTCATGTTCTAAATTTCTGTCATCTGAAACACATTTCTACAAATGGAATAAGATGATCTACTGTCCTAAGAGGGTTGGTCAGACTGATTGACACAGACATTTACTGTAGAAAAGGAGCAGATGGACTTTCATTCATTTATTTAACATCAGCTCAAAGGGTCAAAAAAGAATGGGAAGGAGAAAGGAATTTCTCTCATGAGCTTATGAAGTGATTGGATTTCACATTAGACCAAGACAACCGAGAGGACGGGGTGAGACTATTTAAATGTCTGTCAGTTTCATTCTGTTCACACCACGAGTTTCATTTCGTTCGGGCTTTGGAAGCAGACAGATGTGGATATGAGTTCCAGTTTAATTCTGACTAACTGGGTGACATTGGGCAAATGATGTCATCTTTCAGAGCCTTAACTTCCTCATCTGTAAAGTGAAATTTAAAATAGTACTAGCCAATGTCACCCCAACAGATTTAACAATAAAATAATAATAAATAAAGAAAAGAAAAAATAGTACCCACTTTCTGGAGCATCTGTGAGGGTGAAAGAAGATAATGTACCTGCCATATTTCTAGCTTAAAGTAAATACCTACTTAATATGGGTTGTCATTCTTATTATCTCAATATCTGTTATTATGGTATAACTTTGGGTATAAGTAAATTTGAACAAATGAACAGTGTGATTAATTTTTTAAAACAAGTGAATATGCGAGTGCAAAGAAATGAGATATATGCATTTAATATGCCTTAGTAACACTTACTATATGGGAAGCACTTTCAACACATTTTATAAATATTAACTTCTCATAACTCTGAGAGAGTATTATATTTTTACATTTTAATATAGAAAAAATTTTAGAGGAAAATTTATAATTTATAATGAACCTGCATGTGCCTGTCTCCTATCCTCAGCAATTATGAAGATTTTGCCAATCTTGTTTCATCTGTGGATTTCTACTTATTTTCCTGGAATATTTTAAGAAAAATCTAGGACATTACATCATTTTACTTATAAATATTTTACTATGCTAATCTAAGGACTTAGAGAGAGAGAAAGAGAGAGTGTGTGTCTATGTGTGTGTGTCTGTGTATCTATTTACCTATCCATCCATCCATTCATCCATTCTATCTACCTACCACCGTGCTGTTATTACACCTAACAAAATTAATATAAGGACTCATTTTATATTGAAATTTCCTCAATTTGCCTCAAAGATATATTTTTTTACAGATACTAAATGGTATAAATATTATTTTCGACCTCACTCCAGCTTCCTACAAAGTATTACAGGAATTCTCCCATGTTCAGCTCTCAAATACTGGGCTCCAGCTCACTCCAAAAGGTGAGGGAGAAGGTGACTTAGAGTCCGTCCTCAGATTTTTGGAGGTGTGGTGGTGAATGTGAAGCTTAGGAAAATGCATGTCCTTGACTCTAGGTCTTCTCATTCATTCATTTGTTCATCTCAAGCATTAATGGGGCTGTCCCTGTGGAGTTTGCTCTGCACTGCACTTTGAACTGTGGATACAGAAATGAATTAAGAAAATTTCTATCTTAAAGGAAATTCTAGTCTGGTGTGTATGCTGTCGGTGGGAAGGAAGGGTTGCAAAGAAAGCACTATAGTGCAGTAAGAAGTACTGAGTCACAGGGGACACTGGGTGTTATCAGAAAATCTGTTCTGATGAGAAACACATCATGTGAAACTTCTAGGTGCCAGCGTTGCAGTCACTACAAGTAAGTAGTGACTAGAAAGGGAGAGAAGTGAAGGAAGGACCATATAGGCAGAGGAAACAGCATTTGGAAAATGCAGAGGAAGAAGAAATGTGGTCTGATACAGTTTCTTAAAGTAGAACACAAATGTGAGAAGGGTGAATGGTTCAGAGTTAAAGAAGGTAGCAGGGCATAATGGGCACCACAGGCCATGCCAAGGAGTCCCTCATTTTGAAGGCACTCCTTTGAAGGGCTATAAGGTAACACAGTCATATTTATACTAGAAAGTTCCCTCTGGCTGCTGTGTAGATAATGACAGTTGTTGAAAGAGGCTAGCAGCCAAGAGGCTAGGTGGTGGCAGTGACAGAGGGGATAATGAAATGGAAAAACCTCGTCAAGTAGAGCATGGGACGGAGGGGTGGCCTGGGAGAGTCCACGGCTCTCTAAAGCCTAACTTCTCAGATTTGTAGTCCCAGAAACTTTCCTTACTTCCACACACCAAAAAGTGAATGGAGTTTTGGAGGAAACATGGCATGGTGAGTGGGTATATGACAAGGGAGCAGAAGATAGGGACCTTCGTACTGCCTTCACTTCACTTCCTAATTGTGTCCATGTGGGCGTGTCATTTTACTTTGCTGACTTCTTCTATCCTCATCTCTAAAGTAGGACCACAATAACTACATTCACTTCCTTAGAGTCCATGGGAACACTGAGCAAGTCACACCACGCTGAAGCAGTTTGTAAACTGTAAAGAACTTTACAATCTGGCATCGTATTGCTGGTTCTCCGAACCAGTCTCGAACTATGATGACTCCTACCTATGAGTCTGGTGTGTTCAACCTTTTGGCTTCCCTGGCCACACTGGAAGAAGAAGAATTGTCTTGGGCCACAAATAAAATTTAGTAACACTGACAATAGCTGATGAGCAAAAAAAAAAAAAAAATCGCAAAAATTCTCATAATATTTTAAGAAAGCTTACAAATTTGTGTTGGACCACATTCAAAATTGTCCTGGACCACATGCAGCCCACAGGCCATGGGTTGGACAAGCTTGATCTAAATAGTATCTGTGTGAACCACACAGAGGGCCAGCACTCTGGCAGACTGCATTTCCAGAAGAGACGAAAATCCCTTGAAGGATCTTTTGCTGTGCCAGCAAATCCAACCTGAAAATAGACTCACAGGCTACCTGTTTGTCTCCGTAGCGCTGCCATCACATCGGTGTCTGATTAGAGTTACCATGACTTTGGAAGGGACGTGTGTGCTGTCAGCAGATGAGAGAGGGCATTGGGGGAGAGATGGGGAGACTGCTGTTAACTCACCCTGCTCTGGTTGGTATTCTGAGTCAATATGAAAAGTAAGCAGAAACTCGATTAGTAGCCCCTGAATTTGCCCCGTGTTACCTCTGCAAACACACACCGTGAGCCATCGTCTGCCTCCCAAGGAGGGCAGGCGTCCTTCCCGTCTAGCTATTGCTGTGGAAGGACACAGACCTAGAGGCAACAGAGAACAAAGTGACTCAGGGCTGTGTCCGCCTCCTCCAGCATCTTTAATTCAGGGTCTTCTGTGAGAGTCAGGAAGTTTCTAGTTCCAACAGCTTAATGAGAGGACAGCATCGTCCTCATTAAATACCTACCATGTGCCACGCGGGCATTCCTTTCTAAGTTTTATTAAGTGCTGGTATTATTGTCTCCATTTTACAAATTGGGAAACTGAAGTTCAGGAAGGGGAAGTAGCAACCCAGAAACTGAGCAAAGGATCAAGGACTTCTTGTATCTTAGCTCATTCAAGTCTCCAACAGTCATGTGAGGGAGACACTATTATTCTTGTCCTTGTCAATTGCATTACCTCTTTCCTCTCTCTGTCAGAGGACTGTGCTTCCTGTTCACTGAAAGCAGACTCAGGGACGTGGAAGGTGAATGCAAGTGACAGGTGTCACTTTTGAGTAGAAGCTTAAAGATTCTGAGTTGGCTTTGTCATCTCTGTTTTGTCTTTGCTTGTCTAAAAACAAGGTCCCAGAGTGGGGCCACCCAGTCAACCTGGGTCTCAAAGCGAAGAAAATACAGGGGAAAGTCGTAGCAATACGTGGACATATTTAAGAAACTCCTGAGCTTGTAGGATCATTTGTCCCTCAGTGCAGCCTGGCCTAGAACTACTGAGGTTTGCAGAGAGGCTAGTTAGGCGTCCAGCTATTAAGTGGTAAGGCTGAAACCGGAAGCTAGTTCTGTCCTACTCTAACTTGTGTGATCTCTGTAGTTTAGGTGAACATACAATTTATTGGGGGGGGGAGGGGTTGTTAAAACACACATGCTGATTGGTAGATCTGGGGCAGGACCTAAAAGTGCATTTCAAATAAGGTTCCAGATGAAGCTTATACTGCTGGGCTTGGACCACTCTTCGAGAAACAAGCCTAGAGGATGTTTTCTATCATACCATGGTGATGACAGAAAGGTACAGGACATAGTACTCCAAAATGGTTAGGAATGTGTTAACAGGACTGGGACTAGGGTCAGACAAGCTAGGCGATGAGGAACAAAATTTAAGAAAGCAAATCAGAGCAAGTGCCAAATCTGCACACTCTGGACCCTGACAGTGGGTGCCTCCTAGTTTAGTCTGTCTCAATTTGTTTCTAAGTTGATTCTAACAATTGAATTTGAAATCTGAGTTAACATAGAACCAAAAATTAGGCCCATATTTTACCTTTACATTGGTTCTACTGTCACTCATCACTATAAGGCTATTCCAAGGAGGACATTCCTATACCAAGCATGAATACAGCCTCTTTTCTAATCAGAAAAAAAAAAAAAAAAACAAAAAGCTCAAAATCATGTCATGCTCTAGTTAGCTTCATATCTGCAACAAATTATTATTCATTTTTGGCGCATGTATTTACTTTTAGAATTTCTATTTTTTTCTTATGTTCTGTCCCTTTATTATATCTTTAAGATTTTCTAGGCTTGCAGTTCCACTGTCTATCAAATCAACCCCATCATCTGTACCCCTCAGAAAATTTCCTCCTGAAATTTTTTGTGCTATTTTTTCAAACTAAACTTGAATATATATAGAAAGATGTTTGATGGTATGTTTATTTTTTGTGTCTAAATTGTATCTAAATCTGAAAGCAAAGTTAAAATATCCTGTCACTCATGTTCTAAAAAGAAGCTTAAGAGTCACCAACTTGAGGCCCACTCTTCTCCGCTAACCCCTAGCTCTTTCTAAGAAGCAGCAACCAGCCCTGTCATCACAGACCACAGCGTCACTGCTCCTTATTTTTTTTGGCTCGTGTAGCAAGAGGACGAGGATGGGTACAGGGGATGGGGAGCATCAGTTACCTGAGTCATTGCTGGCCTTGTGAAAAGTGTAATGTTCTTGATAAGTGGCTTTTCCTTTGTGAGGAAAATGAAAATTGTAAGAAGGCCAGGAAAAGGAAATTCTCAGAATCCCCCAAGCCAAGTAATGGGTGAAGAAAATTACACATAAGGACTTGGAATGCCCACAAGGGAAGACTGATACAGTCCTTTCCTGATGGATAGAAGACTCAGACCTTCCAGGCATAGCTGGTAGGAGATTCTGAAAGATATTCAAGTCTGTGACCTGTTGGGCAGGTCAATTACTTCTCCAGGCAATGTCTGCACCAGGTACACCCTCGGATGTGGCTTTCTCACTTGGTCTCATTAGCTAACAGTCCCATCTGATCTTGAAAGTGGTTTTAACTTCTTTCTTCTGACGCCACTGTCATTTTTTTTGTGTGTTTCTCTCTCTCTCTTTCACTTCTTCTCTCTCTGGTCCTCACTTTTTGTTTAAGTGTTCTGCCTTTAAATATCTCTTCACATTTATTATAATAGGAATCTCAGAGGAAGATGCTTGGACTGAATGCTTGGGTGCCCCCACAATTCATATGCTGAAACCCTAACCACCAGTGTGATGGTATGTGGGGGTGAGGCCTTTGGGAGGTAAGTAGCATTAGATGAAGTCATGGGAATGGGGTCCTCATGGTAGGTTTAATGCTCTTATAAAAAAGAGGAGGAGACACAGGTTCTCTCCACGTGCACACACCAAGGGAAGGCCATATGAGGATATAAACAAGAAGTGGGTCCTCACCAAGAACCCAACCACGCTGGCTCCCTGATCTCACAATTTTGTACTTACAGCCTCCAAAACTGTGCAAAGTAAGTATTTGTTCTCTAAGCCACCCAGGAGGTGACTGCTACAGCAGCTGGTGCTGGCTGAGACAGAAGGAAGGCTGATGCAGATTATGTGTCTATCATTCGATGTTTACTGTATTACACATAGTTGTTTTAATGTTGTTTACAAAAGAGTCGGAATGATTAGACTGATTACAAGGAGAACGGGCATGCGCATTTTTCGGACCTGGTTTGAATTCTGGCTCTGTCACTTACTAGTTGATCTTGGGCAACTTTAACTATGTTTTCCTCATCTATGGTATTGTAGAGAAATACTGCCTCCCAACATGGCCGACAGCCTAGTCCGGCCCCCCCCCTCCCCCAGTCACTTCCTGGTTCTCCTTCTCCCTGAGCCCCTGATCCCGCCAATGCCAACCCCGCACGGGAAACTGATGGTTACTATGGAAATGCTGTGCTATAAATCCCGCCCCCCAGCCTTTGTTGGGGGCTCAGACTGGGGAAACAACCCCTCTGAGCCGACGGGCATGAAATGAACAGCCTGAACTTGCAAGTGCTCCGAGGGCCGCTGGCTCTTTCCCACAGGTGAACGGGTGGAGCCTCCGGCAACAAGCGGAAGGTAGAGCCTTGCCGCAACGTGGTAACAACAACAATGTCAACAATACCAGCATCTCACTTGGTTTCTGTCCTGAATAGATACCAAATATTTAAAACACGTAGTTCATGCATTAATTTAATAAATGTATATTAAATATCCACTATGTGCCTGGCACTGTGATGGGCACTGGAAATCCTGTAAGAGAGGTATTGTCTGTACCCTAATACAAGTAGAGCTTATGGTCTACAGCAGAGGTGGTAGCACAGTTTATGGTCCAAATCCTGCCCGTGGCCTCTTATTGCACAGTCCTTGACCTGAGATCGGTGTTACATTTTTAAAGGGTTGTTAAAAAAAAAAAGTAAATGAGACAGAAACTTGTAAGTGGCTTGTAAAACCTAAATTATTTACTACCTGGCCCACAAGAGTCTACCTATCCCTGGTCTAATGGAATAACTAGGAAGCATTCAATAAGTGCTTTTCACATACCAATTCTGAGTCTGACAGTGCTTGCATGGGCTTCTGAGTAATTTCTGACTGCCTTCAATTCACCATGGGCTTACTGTTGCCCTTGCATTAAAAAGTCAAAATTTTCATATGGTTGCAGGCCCTGTCTGCGTGGCCCATGCACCTCTGCAGCCTTCTCTGATGATACTCTTCGATATTCCTGCCACACTGGGTTTCTTTCTGTTCACCAAATACTGCACATTTGCCTCAGCCTAGGGTAGTATACTCTCCACTCTCCACATTCAGCTAGTTTACTTCCTATAATACCTATCTTTCAGAATTCAGCTTGGAAGTTACTTCCTTTGGAAAAGTTTCCTTGACATCTCCTTGCTAGATCAGCATTGTCCTCACCCCTGTATTTGTTCCCATGGTTCCTGACACTTAAGAGTAATTACATATTCTTATTTATGGTTATTTTATTACTAACACCTCCACAAATTAGTTCCAAGAGGGCAGGTGTGGAACTCTTTTGTTGATATTCTATATTCAGCATCTCACATCTTTGTTGTCTGGTACTCAGGAAAGATTAGATAAATAAATAAAAGAAAGAATGAATGAATCAGTGTCTTGTTTGTTGAAAATAAAGAGATTAGGAATTCTTGCAACATGGAAGTGACTTCCTTCCCCAGGGAAATACCCATATACCCCCTAAATGGGACTTCTGTAGCTCCAAATTGTCCTTTCATTCTCTCTGTATAATTAATGGAAGCCCAGAGAGCTTTGGTGCTGATACATCATCTGCACCACACAGCAAATGTATCTGTTACAGATCTACCTGGGCTAAAGCTAATGAAACATTTGCAAGTGTCCTAATTTAAAAAGAGAAAAATCGGTTCACCTGAGTGACAAGATTTGCATACAAGGGGAATGTTCTTTGCAATTTTCTAGCTGTGTTCTAGGAAGCCTCAGACTCCCAAGGAAACACACATCAGCAGTCTCCTCTAGAAGGCCAAGACCAGAGGTCACCTTGGAGGTACACAGAGGTCCCAATATCAACATTACTCCATGGGGATCCTCATGTGAACTGCAGAATGCCTGAGAGCCCTCTGAAGTATGTTTGCATATGTGCACGCTTCTAGGAAGAGATTTTTAAGATTTATGAGGTTTTTAATGGAGTCTATGTCACCACAATAGTTGTGAGCTGGTGATCTAAGAAAATCCAGGGTTTCCCTATCTCTGTATTTGTTCATTTTTAACAGTAAGATAAGGAATACCTGTGAGGTGCAGAGATGTGTGCATATATAAATTCTGACAGGGTCCTTTGCATTTCTGGTCCCAACCTTTCCTGATCCACTGTGCAGATGACGAGATTCAGATCAGGTTGGAGAGATGACTTGCCCAGGACTTTACAGCAAGTGTGACACAAACCCAGGACAAAAATTCTGCCAGCTCAATGCTCTTTATATCACAATCTGTTGTCCACTAATATGACAGTCATTTCTTTCTTGCTTTATCTGTTTCCCCATTCTCTTAACACATTTATCATTCACTTACTCTTTCTCACTGTCCCATACTATCATTTTCTCAACACGGATTTTTAAAACTATTTATCAGTTGTGACCAGATTATTTCTAAGAAAAATTTTGGTTTCAATAAATGATTGTTCAACAGGGCTGATGAATTGGAAACTGCAACGCAATACAGATACATGTATCTTCTCCTTTCCAAATGCGTCTCTCAAGTAATAGCAAAGGAATAAAAAAATCATATAAATCAAGAACTAACAGAACTGAAGATAAGAACCAAGAGAAATGAAGAAGGAGAAAGGGCACTATATGAGAGATTCCAACAAGTTTTAGAAATTGAAAATGGGTATTAGGTGAAAGAAGCCAATCTGAAAAGGCTGCATTTTGCATAATTCCAAGTATATGACATATTTTGGAAATGGCAACACTATGGAGACAATAAAAAGATCAGTGGTTGCCAGGGATTGGAGGGAGGCAGGGATTAATAGACAGAACATAGACAATTTTCTGGGCAGTGAAAACACTCTGTATGCTACTATCATTGTGAGTACATGTCATTATGATTTGGTTAAACCCATAGGATGCACAGCCCTGAGCGTGAATGCTGATGCAAACTGTGGACTCTGGATGACAGTAATGTACCAACAAAGATTCAGCAATTGTAAAAAAAGGATCACTCTCCTGGGGGATGCTGTTCGTGGGGGGAAGCTATGCGTGTGTGGAGGCAGAGGGTATATGAACTCTCTGTACCTGCTGCTCAATTTTTCTATGAACCTAAAACTACCCTAAAAATATATATAAAGTTTAAAGAAACTGTGCAAGCCAGTTATCCATGTCTTACCTATCAGTTGCAAATGCATCCTTCACAGCCTTCTCTGAGATGAGGGAGAAGGGTCTTAGAAATAGTCCTACGCTTTGCCAGTAGATGGAACTTGAGAACACTGGAGGGTGAAGGGGTTTTTCTTTCAGGTTCAAGTTTGCTCCTTTCCACAAGCTCCTACAGGCACACAGCTTCTGCAGCACCCCGTTCTTGCAGAGCATGGCAGCTTGCCGCGCCCAGTGGTCAGCATTACATGGTACCTCCCGCAGGATGCTCTTTGTGATGTGTTCTTAGGCAGAGTGCCTCCCTGTGGAGGACTTCCACACTGTAGAGAACAGGTTGCCGTGAGTCCTGGTGATGAAGCACCTCAGTGAACTTCTTTACTATCCACAGAGCCATGGCACAGCCTCTGCAAGGACACCAAAATCTCACACAGAGGCTAGACAAGGGAGTTCTTGCTTGGTGTGCAATCACAGCATTAGGGATAGTAGCCGCTACATACTCTAGAGTTCTCTTTATCTTTTACTAGCCAATTCCCATTACTACAATGTCATGTTGTAATTTATAATTCTTTATATTAAACTTTCCCTGTTAAAATTACTGTGTGATTTCTGGCTCTTGATTGGACCTAATGGTTATGTTAGGAGAGAAAAGATAAGAATATTAAAGAACCAATTTAGGAAGAATAATATACAGATAATGGAAGTTCTATTAAAAAAAAACAAAGAAAAAAATTTGAATTAAAAGATTAAAGAGTTCTTAGATTTAAAATTCTTAAAAAATGACTAGAAATTTTTTAAAGCTATAACAGACTTCTTATAAGCCACATCATCATAAATTTTTATAACTTGATCTTTACCAAGGGCAAACAGAACATTCTAAAAAGGTCTACTTTGGATGTGGATGATCATCTATAGAAAGCAGTAAGAATCAGAATGTATCCGTGTAACAGTGATGTTATGTTTATAGAATGTTATATGACAATAAAGATAGGGAATTACTAACTCTAATAAAAATACACTCCAAAAATATTCAAGGAAAAACAAGCAAATTCTATATTCATTCATATAAATACAGAGGGTGCCAAAATAACATATACACATTTTAAGAAAGGATAAAACTGTATTAAAATTGCAATACTCAACATATACCAATAACAAAAGATGAACACAAGTCACGTCTGACTTCTACAATTACAAGCGGTGCTCAAAGTGGTTACCATCAGCATCCAGACACTTCTGATTACAGTGAACTATTGCTTGAGCAATGTCACTAAAGTGTCCATTCATATCACTGTACATGCCATTTCAATTTCTTTCCAAAGTACTGCCAGTGTAGCCAGTTTTCTAAAGTACACCACATCTTTTAAGGGCTCCCATAGATAGAAGTCATGAGGTCTTAAATCAGGAGAATGTGGGGAAACTCAGGCAACATTCTCAAATTTCAAATACCACTTCAAAATGGTCTTGTGCTCCTCAAATGACCACCGTGCTTCCACCATTCCCTGTTACTGTCCTGCCTGTCACATGGTGACGCTCGCATTCATTTGATTAATGCCATCACTTGAGCAAATGTCATACTACACATCGGTACTGTAATTCAACTTTGGAAAGTAATAAATTACATATACATTTTTTGGCACCCTGATGGATAATATTAACACAGATATTCTATTTAAATTAAAATTGTATTATAATTGTTTTATAGAAAAGCATAAGTATGGATAAAATACTGCCTACAGTTGATAAACAATAGTACTAGGAATATAATCTTTAGAAATATGGTGCTACTAGAAAATTCTAACAGTATTTTAAGAAATGAAGTTCCAAGCAGCAGGAATAGAGAATAGCATATGTTGCATCATGATTTATAATAAAATGTTCGGATCACTTTTTCAAACCATGGGCATGTATCGATTAAAGTATTGTAAATTAAATTGTAAAATAAAAAAAAACCAAAAATAAAACTTGTATTGGGGAGAGAAATGAGATAACCAATGGAAGAAATCAACAAAGTGCTTAGTGAGCAGTTATCATTCAGTAAGTTGGTTTTTGTATAATAATTATTGAAGAAGTAAGTTGGGAAAAACTTATGATTTAGCATTAAATTTAGACTATAATTTCCAAAAAGTGGTAAAGAAGGGGGTCCCCTGGTGGTGTAGTGGCTAGGCTTCAGCGCTCTCAACGCCGTGGCCCGGGTTCGATTCCCAACCAGGCAACTACCAAAGAAAAGTGGTGAAGAAAAAGCAAACACAGAACAACAGGTAAAACTTGGCTTGAAACAAGTAAGTATGCCCATTTTGGAGGTAACGCACTTTTTCCGGTACTCAGTTTTAGATAGGTGTTATCACATGGATGGTTCAAAAGAGTCAATAAACAGCACTTTAAAGGATGTCTTAGACAAGATTTTGACTGGAAAAGAAAATCAATCTTTCCAAGATTGTTCTTTCTTATACACTTATAACAAACCAGCAAATACTCCCCCTCACATCCACATTAACAACAAATACACAGATAATGCCATTAAAATCTTCATAAATATATGAATATTTCAAAACTGTGAACGACTATATCAATTTGTGTGGATGGGTTCTAAATTAACAAGATTCTGACAGTCCAATTAATGAAAGTTTCAAAGATACAATATTTGGAAGACTAGATCAATAACAAGCTTTTCAACTGTCTCCTTTCCAAGACTGAGGTCAGTTAAAAGCACTTTGACATCATTTGCTGTCAGGTAATTGGCCTCTTTTCAATAGGGGTCAGGCCTGGGCTGACCATGTACCTCGAGCATGCCCAGGAATTCAGAGATTGAGTTGCCCAGAAATAAATGACTCACCAACCTTTTAAAATATATTGCTAAAACCAATTCCATGCTCTTACATTTCAAGCATTGCACCATACCTAGAGTCAATCTGATGTTAATGTGATCAAGTTGCATCAGCCAGTTTCAATTTAAGGCTGGCAGATCAAAATTTAGCAACAAAAGGAAGTCTCATCACTAAGTGGTATTTGCATAAGAATCTATTCAGGGGATTCTGATCACCCCCCCCCCCCCCCCCCCCCCCCCCCCCCGCAATATATTACTTAATAGAGAGAGAGAGAGAGAGAGAGAGAGAGAGAGAGAGAGAGAGAGAGAGAGAGAGAGATAGGTAAGTAGGTTAGACAGAGAGATGGGCAGAGAGACAGCAAAATTAAACCCACATACAGTAAAAAGTGTTGAAGGATTGAGTGAACTCCATCCTCCTTGGTGGACATGAAATAGTAGAATACTGTGGTAGGCTTCATATGATCAATTAGTGTCAGAGATGCAACTTGAATGGGAGATCTGGTAATCAGACCTCAGGATGAATGTGATGAGAACTATGCCCTAAATATCAGAAATTTAAATTCTCTCTCACCTTCAACCACAATTAATTAACATGCCCAACCTCAGCTGCATCATCATCCCTCTTCTGCTTTCAGTTTTCTTGTCACATGGAATTATAATATATTATCAGTCTAGCTCACAGTATTTTCTTGAGAGTCACACAAGATGATATAAACAAAATGGTTTTGAAACAGTATAAAATTCTGATTTTAGATTTAGAGGAACAGAATGGCTATGTGAAAACATCTGTATAAAAAAATTCAAATTTTGAGCAAAAAATGAGAGCTTATCGGTTCATGTAATTGGGACATCCAAAGGTACAGGTGGTCCCAAGGAGCACTAGGTACTTAAAAATGATCCAGAATCTATTTATTCCTTACCTCTATGACTTGTATTGCCCAAAGGTTTGACTTATTTTTCTTAAACCAAAGAGGTTTTCCATGCAATGGGTATGATCCTTTTATTTCCACTGCCCTGAGTACAAATTTCATTTCTGAGTGGAGGGATCAAACAGCATATATCTCTTGGCTTACATTAAGTGAGTTCAGTTATGGAGAGGAAGGAGAGGTCTTCTTTCAGCATCTACTTACACATTTTCAGGGAAGGCATCTAATTGGACCACCTTGGATCATATACTCATATTCAAGTCATTGATTATGGCCAAGGAGAGGGTTTAGCCAGACCTGGTCACATGAATGCCATGAACTACACAGAATCATAGCTCTTCACAGTAAGTGGGTGCTATTACCAGAAGAAGAGGCAAAGAAATACTGGAAGACAGATATCAGATGCCTATCATCTCTGTGATTCCAAAACTACCATGCACCCCTCCTTCCATTACAGATTATTTCACATTAGAATGGAATTGTGCTTTGCCTTTTCCAGACTGCATCCATGTGTCTAATTCACTTTTGTATTCCCATCATGTGTCACAGGACCTAACACAGATTAGTTGGTTAATAAATACTGATTAAAGAATGAATAGATTTTCTGTTAAAACTGCAGAGGACTCTGTTATCCCAATTCTTCTATGTATATGGAGAACTAACTCTTGTGTGCTGGCATTGTCCCCAAAATCAGACAATTAAGTTTACAAACTTGCCACCATGTGCTTACATTGTCAGCACTGTTCCAATAACTTGGTACGGTGTCATAAATTTGGCAAGGTATGATGACAGCTCTGATGTCCATTTCAGGAGAAGCATTCCAAAACTGCTTTGAAGGGTGGACTAAGCAGGTGTGCCAGTGCACAGCTTCCCAAGGGGAGTACTTTGAAGGTGACCCAAGTGATATTCAGCAATAAGGTATGTAGCACTTTTTCTAGGATGAATTTGTAAAATTAATTGCTTGACCTCATATGACATTGAGGTTTAGACAACAGATAAACTAAGACCAAGTAGAATCAGTGGAAAAGCTAGATGACCAGGAGGGAAAGCAAGGCTGTGGTGAAAGCAAGCAGACAGGAACAATTATATTGATCCTACTCTGATGCAGACAACTGTGCTCTGTATCGTATAACCACTACCTTATTATATCTCTTCCAGTCTTGGGTGATGGACATTTGTAGTGCTACTGGGCCAGGTACAAAACTGAGACTCAGGGAGGTTAAATAAATCAGTGAGACAATGCAAAAAATATAAGGTTTATAACGATGCTTGATGTTTTCAACGCTGTCGCACTTTCTATGGTGTAATTAATCATACATACATCAGTCAGTATATAACTGTAAATATGACCAAACAGGATGTATAATAGATAGATAAATTACATATACATTGATAGAGAAAACTATAAAAGTGATAATAGGTTATGGGAATTGATCATTGGTAATAGATTATAAAGATGAATGGGAAATGAAGATGCATGAATACATAATTGAGTTAGATTGATAGGTATGTATATATTCACACAGGACCACTATCAATGTCGTTTCATGAAAAGTCAATTTGGCCAGATATAATGTGCTTTGGTGCGAAGATAATTGAGCAATTATGTGCAAGCGGTGATCTGCTCCTACCTTTTCCTCTGGTCCTCCGGCCCTGTGTCCTTGTCTTTTCTCATCCTCAGTTTCATCGTCTGTAAAACGAGAATCATAAATGGAGCCCAGTCTACTCTCCTGGGGTAGCTTTGAGAATCCTACAAGGTAATTGTTGGGGAAGCACCTTGAAAATTGTGACATGCTCTGTTTCCTACCTGAGTTTGACCTGGGTAGTTTGCAACTACCTTTGAAAAGAAATTCAGTTCCATCTCAGGTCGAGAAATGGATTATTCTTTTAGAGGATGTGTGTGCTTGGCTGCTGCCTGCTATCACTGGATACATGTTTTTATCAGGCTCCATGTTGCCTCTTTCTCTCAGCTCAGCTCATACCATCACAAAACACTCTGGTGCCTTCCGCGTCTGCAAATGGTTGCTTGTCCATTCAGTCTCGCGCACTACCTCCAAAACTAAGCTCAGTCAGTAACAGACCCCATTGTGATGCCAGATGATCTGAAAGCAGGATGAAAAATCAGCAGAATGTTTTCCCACTCAAGATCAATATGCCTTTAACTTTCCTTCCCTCTACCCTTGAGGACACCTCTCTTCTGACCTCACTGGCGTCTGCCCGTCCACACTCCTCTTTCATTCTCCCCTCTCCCCACTCCCCATCTCTGCCACTGCCTGGTTAGAATTCTACAGGTCCTCCTTTTGGAGCTCCTGTGTTAGTGTTCATCCTCTAACTGGATGATGATGGCTGGATGGCTTTCCCATACAGATGCCACACAATTGCTATGGACCAAAGAGACCAAGGACCTACCACTCTTAGAGCCAGGAGACAGAAGTTTGAATCTTGCTCTGTTATGATGAACAACATTACTTTAGAGAACTGATTTCACCTATCCGAGCCTTGATTTCCTTTTTCTGGAAACTAGGGGCAGCAATGCCTGCCCTGGTTTTATCCCCTGCAAGCTTGGAGTATTAATAAAATGGAAAGGCCCTAGATGTTACTTGAAAATTTTAGTGGCAAGCAGTTCACTTTTTTTTTTAAATTTAAAAACACGTGGGGTACTTTTTAAATGCTAAAGAGTATTTTAAATTTTAAAAAGACTGTTGTAATAATTTAATGTTAATGATAGCTGTATAAGGTATGTATTAGTAATATCCCCATATTACTAATGAAGAAGCAGAGGCAAAGAAGGTAAGGAAATTTGCTCCAAATTACATATTTAATAAGTTGTGTAACAAGAATTTGAACCCAGCCTTTTGGATTTCAGAAACTATGATTTTAATCACTGTCATATGTTACCTAAGCAATTCCGTGATCCGTTACTAGAAGAGTAGACAAGTGTCATGTTTTAGATGTATATTACGGTGTACTTACTCAGTACTTAGAAGCAACATGCTAGGATAGGTTAGGTAATTAATGCCATGGTAATAAATGAGCACTAACAGAAATTTATTTTTCACTCCTGCCGAGTGCAGGGAGTGTCCACACAAACTCTTTAGGGCAGAATTGATCATCTGATGACCCAGGGAACAAGACCTGATACGGGTGAACATTATTAACATCTGGAGTGCTATTTATCAATGAAAAGTAGCGAGTAAATGGACATATTACAATAAGAAAGACTAATAAAGGCATAATACTACATGAAGAAAGAAATAGAACATGATACAAAATCTAATTCCATTTAAAGTTAAAATATGTGCAATAAAGCATTACACATTTTATTAGGATGCACACAGAGAAAATATATATATTGAGTATATTAAAATAAATATATTTGTATCCATTTTCTAACCATTTATATCAATTTTCTATCAGCTATCTATCAACTATATCATCTATCTAGAGAGGGAAATAGAAGAGGAGAACAGATACGAACACTATATATTAAAAGAAATAAGTAAAGAGCCTTGCATGGATCAGTGAAGACCATAAGTCATGAACTGAGAAGTATGCTTAGCTCAATCTTCTAAAGCAGAGTTTGGCAAACCATAGCCATGGGCCAAATCACCTGCCACCTGGTTTTGTAAATAAAGCTTTATTGGAACAGTCACATTTGCTTGTTTATATATTTTCTATGGGCTTTTGAGATACAATAACAGAGTTGAATAGTTACAACAGGGACAGACTACCTCACAAAGCTAAAAACATTTGCTATCTGGCTTTTTACAGAGAAAAATTTACACCCTAGAAAATGGAGAAATGAGATCATACCTTACTCTTTACTGTCAGTCAGGATACAATCAGGAAAACAAAAGCCCTTCTGTGTATTCTACATAAGGACGGCTGAAGATGGAAATGAAGGGGCTGCTCAATCACTAGAAGCCAAGGGAGCAAAGGTCAGGGGGCGTTGCCACAGAACAATGAACTCATCTTGAAACACAGAAGTGGGTGGTTCCCAAACATTCTCCATGACATACTACTGCTATTTGCAAGAATGTCTGGGAAGCTCCTGCCATCTGTCTCAGTGTGTAACAGTGAGGTTACATGGTTTTTAAGAGCTTTCTGGCAAGCCACTGTGAATTTCATGACATCCAGCATATCTGGCTGCAAGTATTGCTAATAATAATGTCTTCTTTTCCTTCTGCTTTCCAAATTTAGTATCTCTCATTGTCAAAGTTTAAGCTAGCACCACACTGTGCAAGCGGGTTCTAGGAAATGCAGTTTGGCTTTTCCTCCACAATGCAAAGGAAACTTAGAAGGGGTGGTAGTGCCGTTAACTGCTGACAGTCAATGGGGCAGTGCTCTCTTATTGCCACTGCCCTGAGTATGGTAAGAGTGCAATACGCATTTATTCACTCTAATGATACTGTTCCAGAATACTTTAATCTGAGACGTGGGGACTTACAGGAGGACAACACTTGGTCTTTAGAGGGTCTGAATAGATTCTGATTCTTCTCTCCCATCAGAGAAAGAAAGTGTGCATGTGTGTGTGTGTGTAGGCGTACATTTCTAGGAAGACATACTCATCACTTATGCTACCTACTGAAGAGTTTCAGATCAGAGAGGTTTAGACCCATCTTACACTATGTCTGATAGATGCTGTGCTCCTTAAATGCAGAGGGCTTTGTCTTTTTCATATTCCTCAGAACTTTGCAGCGTGTGACGCAGACTAAATTTTCAATGAATGTTTGTGAAATCAGTGATTAAGGTCATGAACGCACGTAACACTCTTCCCAGTTAAAACAGAGAATACGTATCACTGTTTATTATTTAATTCGGCTATCTGTAGTTAATAACATACTCAAGTCTTACATCAAACCTTTTCCCACGTGTTCCAGCCACATCTACCTCAGCACTAGGTGCTGAAAGAAATTAGACCACTGTACATAGAACACAGGGAATGCAAGAGATAAGAGCTGGAAGGAGAAAGAGAACAAACCAGGGGGACAGATTCTGGCCCCTGTCCTCTGCCCCTAAGGTCATGTTTGCAGAACTTTAGCCCAACCTGCCATGAGAACTACATGCCCCTTCACAATCCTTCCTAGGTGCCTCTGCTATTAATACCTGGGAAGTCCTAAAAACTGAGAAATAACTACTGACTCATAACCTCCTTTAGTCACACCATGCTAAAAGAATCCTCTTAGCATCACTAGAATTTAGAAGATATGGGCTCGAGTCCTAACACTGGAGAATCATTTGACGTGTCTGCATTATGGGGTTCTACTCTCTAAAATGGGTGTGATGACAGGTATTCTAGCAAACAAGCAAACAAGCAGACAGAACGTTATTCTATATAGTATTACATGTCAAAAAATGTAAGCCATTAATAATAATTTATCACGCACACTCAAGATCCTCATATTTTCCAGAGCCTGGAAATTTCAACTCTTGGCTTAAATGAGTCATTCAATAGCTAATCTGGAGACCCAAAAGGTCAATCATAACTGAACAGTAACTAACGTCTCCCCCACAAATGGTAACTCAAGCCAACATTTTTTTTGTGAGCTTAATGACTTCTGATTAGCTGGCTTTCACTCTATTTTTCCCTTCCCATTTCCTGGGTTTATACCTTTGCCAGCTAAAAGCTAAATCCCTGAAAATCTGAACTGAGCGTGCCAAGCACAATTCTGACGGCCATAAACTAATGGGATTTAGTTAAGGCCTCTTGGGTTTGAGTTAAGCGTTCGTACTCTGGGATTCCAGAAGTCCGAAGACACTCACTCCTTCCTCTTCTCCATTCTCTAATCTCTGATCTCCTTAAAATGTAATTAGATGGTTAGCAAAGGCCATAGGAGTATGCAGAGAACCCATAACTACGCAAACAAGTACATTAGTTTATTCTCCCTGCTTAGTCTATCATTTTAGCAAATCTCTCGAGACCTCAGTTTCCTCATCTAATAAAATGAAAGTAGGTTATTTACTAACCTACCAACTTTGGAGGCAGTTAAGAAAAAATAAGTAGCTTTTTCTGGTGCATTAGAAAATGCTTCATAGATATATCACTGTTGTTGCAATTTGAAGGATAAAGAAAAAAAAAAAAAGAAAGAAAGAAGTGACCACTGGAGAAAGTGGGTAAGATTTTGCAAGATTCTGATATTTGCTACTGAGGGTTGACCAAATATCATTACAGGAGAAAGTAAACAAAAGAGATAGCAGAAATCAAGGCATGAAAGGATAAAAATCTGTGGCACATTCAGATGAGAGAGAACTTTGATATGCTTGGATTTCTGGTGATACAGGAGAACAATGGGAAATAAGACTGGAACATTGTGAATAAGGCCAAATTCTACAGGGTTTTGAATGCCACAGTAAGGATATGAAATTTACACTATACTGGAGAACTATTTTTAAGAGATTTTAAGAGTTTAACTTTCCTTTAATTTTTTTTTTACAGTTTAAAAGTATATATAATTATATCTAGTCTTCAGAAAATTACTTTTATCAGCTGTGTGAAAGATGCGATTTAAAGTATCCCCCAAGGTGTATCTTTAAGGCACAAATTCAATTAGTTATTAAATGGTGTCACATGTACATACCTTGCCACTCACACACGTGAATATCACACACAGTAATCATACAATGGATATCGGTTCAAAGAATGAATGAGTTCGGGTTAGTAAATTTTAATTTCAACAATGCTAATTAGGATCTTTGTTACTAATTTTGTTTGTTTCAATTATTTAACTATAGGATTTCTCAGAACATCCAATACACTTGAGGTATCTCCAAGAAGAGAAAGAATAGGTGAGTTTTCATAATTTTATTTGTCGTAGAGCTTCTTTCATCACGTATGCCATGGGGACCAGTGTTCGAAGGCAGACTCCAGGGGAAATGTCAGATTAAAAAGAGAGATTGCAGGCATGAGCCCTTACAAGGTGCAAATTAGGTAACTCAGGAAAGCAAGCATGGCACCTGAAATACACCAGTGCAACATGGGCTGGGGAAGAAGGAAGGCTTAGAGAACACACTATGAAAGTAATATGGACAAGACTTAATGATTAAATGATTGTCAGGAAAGAGGGCGATGGAAGCATCAAAATTATTTCTGGATCTGTAATCAGGGACATTATGGTCTGATGCTGCTTATACAACTTCACCCTGAAGTAATTTATTTTTGAAAAATCTATTAAAATTGAAGTGTTCCCTTTTTTTTTTTTTTACTGCTTTCAAGAAGTATCCAAAAGTGAGAAAATTAAAATTCCCTGAAATCGGCACACCTGCCTGGTATAGATACGGTATAGATATGTATGTGTGCATATTTCTATCTTTGTCTATCATATATTTTTATAAACATGGTTATTTTAACTCAATATTTTCTAAAACGTACACACAAATGAGTAAGATTATTGTAGCATCTTTATTTATCATTTAAAGAATTTTTAAGAAGTGAAAGAATATAATATTAATTAAATATACCTGTGTATGTTAACATAAGAGAATACCATGAAGCTCTGACAAGTCATGTCTTACAAGAAAACTTCAAAGCAGATTAAAGGAGAAAATCCCCTCCCACAGTGTAACCTAAGTGTCAAAAGAGGGTGGGTTATAAAGCAGAATATGGCAACAAGAATGTTGTTAAGGAAAATGTTTGCGCTATATGCATGGAAAAACGATCCTATAGAAACACAACAACATTTTAACAACAGTTTTAGTCAGACAAGGCATTAATTATAACTTTCAGTTTTCTACGTCGCACTGAACTTTTCAAATGCTCATGTGGCACTTACTAAGCAGAAAAATAATTGTATTTTTAATGGGATAGTTTTTTAGCATGACATAATCATGACTGTTATTACTGCCAGAAATTACATGCTAATGTTGACATTCGCTTTTCTGTCCTTCCTTCTGTTGGAGGAGGTCATCCAGAGGACAGGGCCACAAGCTAGGTCCGGACAATCAGAGGCTCCTTGTCCCCTCCCTTGCCCGAGGAATGCACGTTGTGCCCACTGTTCCCACAGCGGGAGTCACTTCAAGAAGAAAAGCTTGTGAGAACAATGCATTGTCGAGACCATCCAGACACTGTATGTGACTAAATCCCATTAAAGCCCTCATATAAACGCTTAGGATTCTCATGGGCAGGTGTGCAGACCTACTCGCATTGTGGCTGCCCAAGACAAGCCTAGTGTGTAAGTTTTCTTCCTTATTAAAACTTGCCCCCATCAATGCTGGACACATGCTAGGTCCTCTGAGAACTTCCGAAACTCCTTAGGAAGGGTGAAGGACATCAGGGTGGGTGAGTCACGGTGAGAAGGTAACTGAGCTACTTGGAATGCAAGCATAAATGTCAATGTCACCACTGTTGTCCTCTCAGGCTAGGAAGGGCCCTGATGTAGGAGTTACGTGTCTGGAGAAGAATGAAGTCAAAGCTGAACTCCCGTTCATCATGTGCCCCCACAGAGGCATGCTGCCCACGTCCTAAATACGGCTCTATCCCCACCATCTGCTCTTTTACACTTCACAGTCAGACCGCAAAAGGGGAACTCATGGGCTATTCGTTCTTTTTTTCCCCACCACCAGGCATTTTTACCATCTTGGGAGGTAAGACTAGTTCTTTTACTTTTTAAATTTCTTTTTTGTTCAGCTTTGGAATCGGCTTGGGGGTTGGAAAATGGAAAGAAGAAAAATGGAATTAAAATGTGGGTCAGCTGCTAAGTTATTTCCAAACATCTGGGATGACAGAACCAGGGGATACTCAGTCAAGTCCTTGGAGACAGCCTAAAAGGCAGAAGTAAGGAAAAACAATCGCTTTCTGTATGAGAGTCCCCTCTTTTGGGGTCAAAGCCACTTTCCCGAGTTGCTGAAGCGGATCTTTATTTTTTCCTAAAACTCAACAGACAGCATCTTCAGAACCTAATTTGATTTTGATTGATTTTTGAAACTTGAAACACTTCTAAACTAATTTTCAGTATATTACTCTTGTCAACGCTTAAAGATTTTGTCAGGAGGAATTTGCTGAACAGACATAGTAATTTTGTTTCTCATTCTGGCATCTCACCCCTAAAGAGGAAACCCAGGGAGGGGGTGGCTCAGTTACTACAGCTGCTGCTATTAGAATATACATTGCAATTACTCTGCTGCTATTTTGGGGGCCTTCTCAAGCAATTCCTGCTGCACCCACGGGAGCTGGAAGTCTTGAAATAAGAATCACATGGAATCATCGACTCCTCTTAGGTCAGACCTGGAATATAGAGGAGGGACTTAGGCCCAGAAAAGGGATGGGATTCATCCAAGGTCATATAGCAATTTAGTGGCTGACCTAGGACTGAAGAACGTTTCACCTATTTCTCTCCCCAGTCTCAGGAAGCACAGAAGCCAAGTCAGCCTTGCTGTGGTCATAGCCCAAGTTGGGATCTATTAAATTGGGATCTATTAAATAAAATACACCAGCGACAACATCAGTGGGAAAAGGAGTGTTGAAGTACAGTCAATTCACCAATCAATAGGCAGTAAAAGCCACTCTGAAAGCCCAGCACAATGCTGCCCCTTACAAAGCACAGGGGCTTGACTTAGCAGTGTCTCCTCTTTTGTGTCACCAGTCAGCAGATTCGCTGGGAGCCATGGGAAACAGCAGTGACATTACAAGTTAATAACCTCTGCTCATGCAGGTGTTATGCCTGGAGAGCTGTCAAAGAGTGGTTTTCTTTCACGGCTTTCCACCACCCAGGGTGTGTGGCACATGGACAGAGGGACACACTCATCTTAACGAATAAGCAATGGGGACAAACTGTGCTGGCTCCAACTGGCAATCTTTACTCCAGGCAGGGCCTTCCAAGCAAGCACCTGGGTAAAAATATCAGCAGATGCAAAGCAGCGGATTATTCAGGAGGGGAACAGAACTGATGATGAAGGTTCCTAAAAATATGGATAAACACACTAAGCCTCATGAGGATGGCAGGAAAGTGTCAGCGTGGTGGCAGTTCTGCGAAAATAAGAGATCTCTGGGATTGGGCTCATGGCAGCCACTTCCTAAGAGATACTGGAAATGAGCTAACACTGCCATCTAGAATTTAGGAGAGGCAGAGTTTCCCCAAGTTTTGTCCCGGGACCTGCCCTATCAGCCTCCCCAGGGATGCCAGTCCTTCAATCCTACTGGATCAGGAACTCTGGATGTGGGGCCCAGTGATCTATGTTTCAAGGAGCCACTCCCAGGTGATGCTGATGGCCATTGGCTTGAGAATAACTATAGTAGGGAATGTGGTATAAAGCAGGGTCACAGAAGTTGGGTTGGGGCAAAGGTGCTTCTGTCAGCAACGCTTCGGCTGTGAAACTCAAACAAGTAAGATTTAGTGACTATGAGACTGTACTTTCATGTCATCACATGGCTCACAGAAATCTCCTGATTATTCTGGATCTCCCTAGCATGTGGCCAGCACCTTGCATGCCACCCCTGAAGATTGACAGTGACTCCTGGAAAGCTCAGTTGAGAACAATTCTGGACATACTTCTAGAGTCAGTGGGAAAGAGTGCTGTGATGGATTAGTGATGTCTACTGTAGGCATCAAACGGGAGGCAGCAGCATATGTGCAATATATGTGAATATCCCCTGCTTTTAAAATGTTCTTGGTCTTTCTCTTACTCTATTCTTTGGTTAGGACCTAAGAAGTACAACTTACACAGGAGTAAGATCTGGTTAGGAGGGTCCAATAGACAATGCCTGATGAAGAAAGAAAGGATTATGCTTTCCTGCCTTCATATTATCTCAATAGCCGTCATGGTTCATGCAAATTCCAACCAGCTTTCTCCAGTTTGGAGAGAAACTCAAAAAACCTCACACTCTGACTTCATCCCAAACCCATTCCACTGCCCTAGAAATTCATGCCTCTAAAATGCTGGACATGTTCTTAATGACACATTTTTTGATGGCAGCTCCATAGAAATATTTATATGTGCCTGGTCTGCCAGACTTCTTGAATAGCCCTGATACTGTCCTCTTAGGAATGAGTGGAAACCTTCCATTTGGGGGTCTTTGTCCTCTTAACCTCCCCCTGCAGAAAGAGCATCACAAAGCAAAACAAACAAAGACAATACAATCAACCAACCAAAAATTCCTAAAGCATCAAGTGCTTGGAAGCATCGGATTACTATTGTTGGGTGTGAGTCACTTGCAAGCTTGGGCTCAGTTTTTAATTGCTCCCAGTTGCCACTTTGCACTGAGCAAACAGACCCAACCTTTGTCCAAATCACGTGTGATAGAGCAATATTATCATTTCCTACAATGCCAGCAACGAACATTAGCTTTCCCACTGGCTCTTGCTAATTTCTAGGGATTTCACGGTAATTTGGAGAAAGGCCTCTCCCCACGGAGGCCACGGTTTCCAGCCCCTGTTGCCTTCCTGGTACTGCTCTCCAATCGTCCTCCCACCCTTTGCTAATATCATATCTGCAATCATTATTCCATTCTGCTGTGATTTTAATTAGAGGACATGCAGTATCTTTTAATACTCTTCTGCACACTGAGGCTCCTGAGCACTTGTTACCAACCAATGCCTCAATATAATTTAGAATCTGTGGCTTCATAAGCAAGTCCTCCAATCTTTTGATATTAAATTTGCAAATTAATCTCTGCTGTATGCATCACTGGTGATTATCTTGGCCTAAATTATGCATCTTTCTTAAAGCTGAAAAACAACAGCCCTCCCCATCTGACAGTGGATCTATTCATACACCCTTAATTCTTAGGAGAAGTTTGTTTGTAAGCCTTTATGGTTATAAATTGGAATCTCTGTGACTTCAGCCTTGTTTGCTAACATTGTATACATGGCTCTAAGAGCAAAACTGATCCTGTGAGTCCCCTCTTAGTCCCTCTTGTAACTTTCCCATTGTCTCCAGAAAAAATCCAAGCCTCCATTTATCTTGCCAAAAATAAATAGTTTAAAAATAGAGTAACAGTGATACAATTATAATTATAATATTAGGAAAAAAATATAGGGTTAACTCATAATTGCATTCTGTGTTGTTCCTCAAAGGGAGGTTGGATGGTATAGGGGGATATACACAGTCTTTGGAATTGGAGGGACTCAGATAAATAGCCAGTATTCAGTATCTTCTACTTGTCCCATTTCTAGAAAATTGTTTCCCTTTTTCACACTTCACATTATATTATCAGCACATACTAGGTTCTCAAAAGGCAAACTACCTTTCCCTCTAACTTGTCCTTGGAGGTATAACTTTTAGGGTCAACCTTGGAATTAAAGGAAAGTCATCGAGATCTAAGAAAGCATGTCAAAGGGGAACCTCTTTTAGCTTTGTGCTGAGGTTTGTGTTGGAGAGCAGGGACAAAATCTCTGAGTGGGCAGTGGTTGAAGAAAGTTGAATGGAGAAATGTCACTGACTGAAGCGATAGCATGTCCCATGGCTCAATGTCAGGAAGTCCCTGGTTTGGTGTGAAGGTCAATGAAGGCCAATCCACTATAACCACAGCCAGCGGGAGAGAGCTTCACTAGGGTTAGGGAGGGATGGTGTTAATCAGACTTGTCACATATGGGAAGTATTTATATGTATAAGTTAGTCGGTACAGGCTGTTTCATCAATTCTAAAAGTCTCTGACTCTAAGACATGCAGCATTTCATATCCAACATCTGAAGATCTGTCCACATTAATGTCCCCTTTTGTTCTCTTCTGCATCCATCTGTTCCCCCTCTCTACTTTTACTTTCTCCTGTTTTACAAACATCTCCAACTGTGTTTGGTCTGTTTCCCTTGCCATGCTTTATCTAGGACAGAGCCCCCACAGTCAATATTCTATCTTATTTGGAGACATTTGGGGACTAGAGGAGTTTTCGCCTTCCTGGTGATAAGTCCCTTGAAAACAGTTTTTAAAAGGACATAGTCAATGAACTCTTTTTACAGCTTAAGTAACATAATGCATTATTGACTCTTCCAGACCTAAGGTCCCCACTGCTGCCAGTGGTAATGAAGAAACTTTTCCTAGTTCACAGGAGTTAATGGGCCTCTGGCCTTGCTCAACTTATTCCTGGAGCAGTTTACTCCCTGGGGAAGTGTGACTGCCTCAACTGCATCTCAAGTTGGGAGGTGATTCCGGCTCCAGGAACATAAAGAGAGTGAATGTTTGTTCGCAGAATGATTGTAGCAGTTTGGAATTTGTTAGATGCTCATGCCATTTGACAATAAGATGCATGTTCTTCACTCCACACCTCCATGTTTTCTATTACAAAATGTAATGCAGGATTTAACAACTTTATTTTAAAAGACTAAACCTTTATCTGCAACCAATTCTTATTCAGAATCCCAATGTATTATATAAAACAGATCAAAGCCAAGCCACTCTGCTAGAAGCAGAGGAGGCCTGGGAGCCCACACACTGGAGCCCCAGGGTGCTGCTGACTCCCCCGAATTTCTCAATGACCCTAGGCTGAAACAATCCTGCTTGACTCTGGGCTGGGATAACATGGTCAACTACAGAAACCAAAAATCCCCCGACAATAACCGCTTAGACATCCTCAACAAAATGATGCAGACTTTCTTCTAAAAGCATATCCCAGCTTGTCAGAAAGAAAGGGAAATCTCCCAGTGTCGTGAATGAAGATGGAACTACAAATGAGAGTAGAAATACATGTGCTAACAGCGTATCTGGGAGTGAGGGTGGCCCCTAGACTAGAGACTGGGGAATTTAACACATATTTAGATAAAGTAAAGATGACCTTGAGCTCACCAGGGGTGAAGATGAGAATTGGGTCTAAGATCCATTAAAGTGGCACTCCCTCACGGAAAGAAGGAGGTATATAAAACTACCCTTTAGCATAGTATAAATTCATGCTGTATACAAACATATAAAGTATAAAAACATGTCCATCTGTCTATGGTCTCCAGGTGCAAAAAAAAAAAAAAAAAGTACTCCAAGAATCTATGAAATGAAAATCATAGCCCTGTTTCATTTTAGGAGTGGGGTTTTAATTTACATATTTTTGTGATTTTTGAGGCTATGAGCTTTGCCATTAACATATTAATGATCCTAGGTGTATGGTCCTTTCTTAGGCACCTGGACCATTCCAACACAGTTCCTCTCTAGAATAATATGCTCTCAACTCAGTCTGTACAGGAAGAGGAGCTTAAAACACAGATCACAAAATACAAGAGGAAATGATCCAGAAGAAGCAAGAAGCAACATATGTAAGAAACAGAGAAACAGCTGACATAGATCTGCTACCATTTAATAGAACCATATGATGTAAATTGTAAAATATTTTTAAACTGAGGACATACCAAGGGAATTAAAACCATAAAATGTGACTAAAATATAATGAAAAGCACCAGGTAGATAAAAATAAAAATTAATACAGTCATTTGATATTAAATTCTTATCACACTGGTAGGATAGCGCTTTAGGTACAGCAAAAGAACGAATTGAGGAGGACCTAGGCTCCTTCTCTGTAAACTATGAACTAACACTGTTATGCTCTCTCATTTTTTTCCCATGTGCTTGAAAATAACTGGGCCAAGGAGACCTCCATCAGAGCAAGCCCTACTTCCTGCGTACACTCTTGTAGGACTGCCCTAAATCCTTTATTGAACAGAATGGCCTTCAAGTTCTTTGATGTTAGAAGGCATCTATAACTTCTCAAAATCTGAAGCCCACCTACTAATAAACTATGAAATGGTAAGTTCTGTCTCTTGGTTTAACATGTCTGACTTTGAAACAAAACATCTCCCTGTTTATAACCTGTTCTGCAACTTCTTTAATGGATAGAAGGTGCATTAATATCTGGATAGATAAGCTCAATGGTTAGCAAAATTTCCCATTTAAAGATAGCAATCTGACTCATGCAAAAACTGCTAAACTCTGTCAAATTTCACACTTTTCTAAAACCGAACAGTCTCCTAAACCAACAGAATAGAAAATACTAGTATTTTGCATGATTCCATTTAATCTGAACAATAATCTTCATAACTAGGAACCTCTTTTTTCCCATATTACAGATAAGGAAAATGAGGCTGTAGAGGCCAAGTAAATTATCCAAATTTAAACAGATCCCAGCCTTTAACACCAATGCCAAACTCATGTGCTCAATCTTTTTTCTACTCGATAATGCCTTTCCTTGAAATCTGAATCATGATTAATGCTTAATCAGGCTTCATGTTGAAAATCCAAGCACCTATGTTGGAATTACAAGACCAGCTGCCAAATAAATTTGATGACTTGTTTCTTTGTTTTATTTTTACCTAACCTAGTAGTAAAAACAGAAACTAACAGGAAAATTCACACCTACCAACTCCTACTCGTGTCAGCTGTCCTGTTAAAACAAAGCTGCCAGGAACTCTCAATTCAAATGTGAACCAAGGTTCACCCTATGTCAAAAATGTGTCTCTCTGCAGGCTCATCGGAGACCTCCTCAGCTACACACACAGAGGTTGTGTTTAAGGACACGGAGAATTCATCACCAAAAAAAGAAGCAGTGGGGCAAGAAGGATATGGGGATCATTGAAAGCAATGTCCTTGTCAGGGTAAATGCAAGAACGAGCAGCAGAAGGGAAACGGAAAGCATTGCAGAGCACTGTGTGGAAGGGGTGCTGGGGCGGAGAGGGTTCTACTGAAGGGCCATCATGAAAACTGACTTCAAAGAGTGTTTCTGTCTCGCTCTCTCGTGCTCTCCATTCAAACCATTTGTTGGTCTCTGTTCTACTACTCTATAGTCTTCCAGGTCTTTCCTTTTGTTGAGTTTCTATTATTATTACTTATTCCATTATGATAATCACTGTTTATTTATTCAGCTACTATTTTCTGAGCCCTCTGCACATGCCTGGTGTAGGGCTTCTTTCTTTGATATACTAGTGCATGTGAACCTAACAGTTCTACAAGGTTACTGTTCGTGTTTCCCTTTTATAGATAAGAAAAGTGAAATTGTAAGACATTAATTTGTAAGTGAAAAACCAGGATTGGAAATCAGGTCCTTCTTTCTGTGGCTCATGCTCCTAACCACTAGGATGTACCACTATCCACCTCACAGATGTCAAGAAACCTTAACAAAAATGGTGCTGCGGTAAATAGCTTTGAGAAATGTAATATAATTAAACTGTTTAACATGATAATATGCATGTTAGATTCCCTGAAGGAGAACTGAATATAAACTATTTCTCAAATGTATTTGACTGCTGGGTATTCTCCCCAGCACATGTCATACGACAACTACTGTGCAGAACACACATTGGGCAATGCTTTTATAGACTGACATTCCATTGGAATAAACTCCACTAAATTATTATTGCCAAAATGCAGGTGCTCATAGTAGGCAAAGCCAGGCAATCAACCCCTTATAGAATATTATTTTGGGCAGGCTTCCTTCTGCCTACGTGTTTTAAGTTTCACTGAACATCTGGAATAGACCTGTCTTCATGTAACTCCATGTTGTGTGAGGAATGTTAATGACACTCACACTTTTCTTTCCAAGACATTTCAGGAGTCTCTTTCTTACTCTTTACCCACCCAAATACCACGGGAACATTTTTATTTAACCAGAACATTTAACCGAGCCACTCATTTGGTATCTTTCAGAGTTCTTTTGTTGAACTCAACTTTGAAAGCTAAAGTGTGTGAAAAAGTTCCCCCCCAAGAAAAAGCAGAATAAATGTAACTTAATAGTTTTTTACAAAATGAGAAAAATAATTACCCAGCTTCCCCCAAGCAGCCAGACATGTCTAAAGTAGCTTTCCTGACCTGGACTAAACATACAATTGATTTTCACATATTTCTTCCATCTGCATTCCTCTTGAGCTATCATCAGGGAGATAATCAATAATGAAATGAATGAGAGGCAAATTGATTCACTGTGAAAAAATGTAGGGATGCTCCCTCACAGATGTGGAGAAACAGGTCCAAAATGTTAAGGGGAGGTGAGGGTATGGCTTTTGTTCACCACTGGACCGATGATACAGCCTGTGGGACTGTCCTGCTTTGTAACAGTCTGTTTGTAGAACAGGAAGGAAAAGGAGAGAATTCTCTACCCGCTGCCTTTTGAGGCTTCCAAGTTCTTACAGATAACGCAGTGACTCCTGAACCCTGGAATCAGAAAATAATGAGTAAATGCAATGCTGAAGATTATCTAGTGTTTTTAACACTGTGTTCCGTGGAGCCATAGGAGAAAGACAAAGGGATTTCTGGAGACCAAGTCTTCAGGTCCCCATCTTTTACTTCAATGAAAGCAGCTCTACATTCTATTGGGGGAGAAATTAAATGTCATTAAGGTGAGAGACTCCTAGTGAACATGGTGTTTGGAGTTCTTTCCATTGTCTCTGTGATCTGTATCTAACACCTGAAAATGGTTTTATATTGAGTGAGTACAGAGGCTGGGGGGTGGGGGGTAATACAAGACAGGCTCAGAGAAAGTGGGACTTGACTAGAGGAAGCAGGAGCTCTAGGACTTGTTGGTAACTACGGATTAAAGCAGCAGGCACAGGGGCAGCGTGATGGGCATAGCCCCTGCGTGTGAGTATCAAGTGCACATGAGAAGGAGGGAATCCGTATGGAGGGGTGGTCAGGCTCTGTGAACCCGCCTCACTCCCAGCCTTCAGGATAAACACTTAAAATTAGGGAATCAACTCCCTTACAGAATATTATTTTGGCCAGACTTCTGTCTGCATCTAAGTTTCACTGAACATCTGGAATAGACCTGCAACTCCATGTTGTGTGAGGAATGCTAATGGCACTCACACTTTTCTTTCCAAGACATTTCATGACTCTCTTTCTCGCTCCCCCCCCACCCCCCGAAACACCACAGAAACATTTTTATTTAACCAGAGACATTTAACAGAGCCACTCGATTGGTAGCTTTCGGTGTCCCATTTCCAAGTGGGAGACAAGGCAGAATCTGAACACCCTGCAATTCTGGGAAGACCAGTGGGAGAAGCCCTTCTTCCCGCTGCTACATCCCACCCATTTCTTAATCTTATTGGAAATAGCCAAAGAAAGATCTTACTAGAAGCTTTCACCCTTAGAAGAGTCAGACACTGACCTTGAAGTTAAACTCAACTGTAAATATAAGCTTATCGGCAAGAATTACAGGATATGTGATCACTAGTAACATGGCAGGGAAACAACAAAGAGAGAAAAACCGAGCTGATAGGAAAAGCAGAAAAGAAATTTATAATAAGCATAATCAACATTCCAGTGAAAAAGAAAGGTAGAAATTTCATGAAGCAAAACTAAGAGATCATATAAAAGAAGAAGCCGGGTATCTCACTAATGAAATGGAAATGGTTCTATAATGCAAATAATAGGAACAACAAAAGAGAAAGACTGAGCAGTAGAATAGACAAAGTCAAGGAGAAATCAGTGATCTGGAAGGTCAAGCTATAGAAATCTCCCAGAATGTATCTCTACCATATAAGACACACCCTAATATCCCCTTCAAGAAAAGACTTAAAGTTCAGTAGCTAGGGTGTACTTAGCTGAGAGTATTCAGCTATTAGCTTCCTAAGTGGCTACCTTGGCTTTTAAGTTAAGGTCACGCTATTCTCAGGGCAGCCCCCAGTATGATGGTGCAGGGCTCGTTTACTGAGCAAGGCTTGCTCTGAAGTTCTGTTTGGGCTGGCAGGGACTGTCAGGTAAGTAAAGTATTCTGACAGCTCCCCGCCAACACAATCCTGCCACGTCATTTTGATATCACAGATGTTAACTACTCATTAAAGTTTCTGCACTCCTAATTCCACCACAACATCTGATTCCTGGAAAACAAAGTTGCCACAGCATCTAACAGGTGTAAGGAGATAAACTGCATAAAAGACCAGCTAAGAAACATGGAGTATGGATACACGTGTGGTAGGCAGAACCCACAAATGTGTTACAAAATAAATTTAAAATAATTCGATACCAAACTAAATTATTTGAATGTGAGAGGGAATACTGGTATTTACAGATGGACAAGGACTAAGGAAGTCACCAGAAAAAATATTTCTAAAGAATGATTAGAGCTATATACTTAAACAATATTGAATGGAGAGGGAAATAATGCTAGGTAATATGAGTAAATAAAAAAATAACATTGTGGCATCTAGATGAAATATGAAAAATACACACACACACATATTTTCTATAACAATCTGGAATTAATACTCCAGGGCTACCTACCACGTGGTGGCAGATGGAGACAACGGCACAACTCAATTTTGAGTCTTGAGCAGATGGAAGCTGTGGACACTGATTAACCTTGGATGTGGCTGGAGAAACAACAGGCAGTAAAAATTTAGGAAACCCAATAAAATAAAACAAGCACAATATATAACTTCCAAACTAGAAGAGAGAAAAAGAGAAAGAAAACAATATAAATTTAACAGAAGCAGAAAAGTGGAAATTAAAAGGAAAGTGGGTAAAGAAAAAATAAGGAGAGCGCTAGTAAGGTGTTATTTACAGGAAATATTTTTCTCAAAATAAAAAGGAAAAACATACACAGAACATACAAATGAGAAAAAAGTTTGGATAGAATTATTTATACCAAATAAACTAAAATTTAGGGCTAAAAACAGAGAAAAGAGAGTATTTTGTATTAATAACCCTAACAATACCCCAAGAAGGTGAAACATTTATGAACTTTGTCTCTACCTAACAATATAGATAGCTAAAGGCCAAATGGAGTTTCAGCAAATTCAAAATAATTACACATTATACTGACTATATTCTCTGATAAAAGAAATAAAATTAGAAATAAAATAAGAAGGTTGGTTGGTAAAATCTCAGTATCATGGACAAAAATTCTGGTTACAGAAAATGATTCTGCTGTTTATGAACTTAGAAAACCAGTGATGGGACCCTATGTTTCAGTGAGAGCCATTCAAAACTACAGGGTGGTTTGCACAGGACTATGTGATGGATTTTAGCACCCCACTGTGCAAACCCAAGCAAGACAGCTGCTGGAATTCTTTGTCAACAAAATGCAATGTGGGAAAACGTTTATATATATATATAAATTGCATAAGGTAAAACATGAAATGAAACTGAACAAGCAAATAAAATCCAAACAGAGAAGACCCACATTCTCTGTCATTATTTGTTTCTAATGTGGAATAAAGCCCTCTGATTTCTAAACAAGTGTCAAGAAGGCTGGAAGAAGGTTAAAAAGATCAACAGATTCGTGGGGTGATCCAGACAACAGACAGTGGCCATGAAACTGGAGTACTCATGTTCACATAAAAGAACCACTTTACCAGTTTGCAATGCCCCAAAAGCAGACATTGTTTCCTTTTTAAGCTTCTTGGTAAGTCATCCCAGACCAGTAAATTCTCACCGTTACTTTTTTCCTTCGTGGACACCTTTTTCCCTACATAAGGTTCAAATTTAGAGAGCAATGGATTTAGGGTGATTAACATTACTACATGTTCTAAAACGCAAAATAAATAAAGGACAAAGAAGCAATTACCAATGGCAAACTACTGCTATCTTGGAGAGAGGTCAACATCTTGGGGAGTCAGAGGAAGTATGTGGGGAGGACATACAGGCAAGTTGCTAGCTTTTTGGTTGGAGAAGTTAGACTGAAGAAGGAATAAGGGAGCATCAAAATAATGTAGGTTATAATGGGATCAGAGGGAGCCTTTTGATAATTATGCAACAACTGGTGTACTCCTGGAGCATGAGGGAGAAGATATAGTAGGGAGAAGGATTTAATTTGAAAACATCTGGAGATGGAAGGCACTAGGAAAGTTGTAGACCAGCCTGACAAGAGTGTGAGAGACTTAAGACAGACCCAAGTGTGGGAATCAGTAACAGCATGGACATGCTGATGCTGGCCGAGGCCAAGAGATGCTGGCTGTCTGCAGGGGTGGGTGGTGAAGTGACTATGAACACCCAGTATTTATAAGACCATTACCAGCTATTACCATGATCATTACTGATACCTTTGAGGATAGTGGAGGGACACAGTGACCTGTAAGCTGCTGCTGCTGCTCTATCTAGTGTAATTGGGGGAGGCCATTACACATGTGCATGTGTACACGTACACACACTAGGATGACAAGAGAGGAATAATTTGAAGTGGAAGATATGAAAAACACTCTCTAACACTTCATGTCTTGGGAACAAAAATAGAAAAAAGGACGTGGGTTGGAGTGACATAACGGGTGCTAGTTCTAAAACTACAGCCCAGTACCCTCTCTGTATGGAGTAAGAACAAGCTGAAGGCAGACAAGTGCAGAACAGGGCTTTGTGGAACTCTGGGAGAGAGATGTTTAATGAGATGATACTGAATTGGAGGTCAGAAAGTCCAATAGTCTACTCTGGGTAGTAGTCCCTAATGTCAAGTTACTTGTCCTCTCCATACTTCAGTTTCCTCACGTGAAATACAGGAGACTGGTCGGACTCACCTCCCAGATCCCTTGAAGCTCATTCTGCTTCCTGCACTACTGCTTAATTAATTATGCAGCTTTAGATTCATTTGTACCATTTTGCACTTCAAGTTACACACTCTCACACACACACACACACACACACACACAATTTTATGTCTATTCAGCATCAATATTCTATGAGGATGTCCTATATGTCAATCATTTAATGAGTGTGCTATATGCCAAGCATTGTGCTAAGCGTTTTATCTATGAGTACATTTTAGCTCCCTTTTTATTCTGACAATAACCCTGGGAGCCCTTTGGGGATTGATATTATGGTGCTCCTTTTTAAGAATGAAAAACTAAAGCTCAGTGCAATCTGCAATGTAGGAAAGATCCAGAATTCAAAAGTGGGTCTTCCTGGTTCTAAAACCTTTCCTTTAAATCACTTGCTATGTTGGTCTGTCAGGTCACAAAATGAAGTGAACTGCAATTCCTTTCGTTGGTGTATGTTTAGCTCTAAGTGAAGATAACTCAGTCACCCAGACCTTTTCCTTGCTCTGTTACAGAAGTCTTGTGGTGTTATATTAGTGAAGGTGAACAGAAAAAAATACGGAAACCCTCAAGGAAGCATTCATCTGACAATTCAGTTTGAAGTAAGTTTTCTAGACATGTGTAATAGATAAATGAGTCCCTTCCTCTTAAATGAAAATATCTATTGAAAAATATCATTAGTGTGAGCATCACACTAAATGAAAATTGTACCAAATGGGCTCAAATTTATATGGATACACACATTCAGCAATTTCATGGAAAATTGCTCCCAAAATTACATCACTAGAAGGGACCCCCATTAATAATGCTCCTTGAGGCCACATAAATTCCTTGAGGATCTGATGCAATTAAATGCACTACAAAGCTTCCAGCTTCTTAGAGGTAAATTTAGTTAATGAAAACACAGTGAGATGTTTTAATAATGACTTTAAGATGGCCATGGCCACAACAGATGCTCTTACAACCAAAGGAAGATACGTCTCCAGTGAAATAATTTGACCCAAATCTAGAAAATCATGATAGGGATAATGAAAATAAATATTTAAACAGCAATTTACTGTTTACTAAATGTGTTCAATTCCATGAACTCTTATAATTTCAGAGCAACTCTAAGAGGCGGACAAAACGTCTTTATCATTCTCTTTGTAGCAACAAGAAAACCAAGCCTCAGAGAGGCCAATTGATTTGGTCAGGGGTAGGGCCAGTGCATAGTATATAGCTGGGACTTCAACTTTTCTAATTACGGGAGGAAGAAAAATGAGATATTTAAAATATTTACTGTGGATCAGGAGTTGGGTCAGAATTTTACATGTAATTTTATCCAGTGTTTCAAATTATATTGCTAATGGGCTTTTGCCATGAGGACAGAGAGAGAGAGAGAGAACGTGCACACAAGAGCAGAGGGGTGCAGAGGGGAGAGGGAGAGAGAGAGAAGTTGTCCAAGGTGACACACTCACTGTCTCATGAATATTTATGAATTGCCATGAGGTATCTGGTTCACTCGATACAGTAATGAATGAGATGGACACCTGTTAGTAAACGTAGGGGCCGGAATTTGAACCCAGTTTATATGAACACCAAGCTTTTTATTTCCTCACTTGACCCACAGAGATTTTTTTCCTGCCTTCCTGTACTTCTCTTAACTAAAAACATAGCATATCCTGAGAAAGATCACAAATGGGTACTTCCACTTCCACAGCCAGGCTAGAAGACCAAAAGAACAAACAAACACACAAACTGAAAGTCCAAATCCAAAATGATGGAAAAATAGTGGTGGGACTTAAAGCACGTTTGCAGGGACCAGGGAATAGAATGTGAGCTGAGGGCTTTGCTTGCCATTGCCAGGTTGATGACCTTGCTTCTTGAGGGTAAGAAGCAGACCTGTCCCCTCTTCCCTTTGGATTACGCTACCAGAATGTCATGCCTGATTCATTCTCTATTCAAGTGATAGACAAATGCAACAAGGATGGAGTAAGAACATCACATCCAGAGAGAACTAGGCAGAAAGAGATGGCAGGTACCCTTTGTCAGCACCCTTGAATCTCCCTGATCACAATGTGTCTTTTCTGGTTGGAGCCGTCCAAATCTTAAGGTATCATTGGTAACAGAATTCAGGAAACTTCATGGGAAAGAAAGTGTCTTGTACATTTCTGCCTCATTGACTCTCCATTTCATTTCCAATCTCATTTGAAAACATCTTTTTCTCCCCTGACCGCATCTGCTAATTGCCCTCTCCCACGGCTATTATTTAATTGAAGTGTATGCGATCACTTTAACAAGGGTATTTAACTTCATGGGGTTGGTGAGATGTTGTTCTCAATAGGTTTAGGTTGCAAATGTAAGGGGCTGAGGTTTTTAACTGGGGAGAGTCCTTATGAAAGCCTCAATCAATCTTACCTAGGAAAGAGTGCCGTAGTCTTTTACCCATGCCCCCAAGGAGGTTGAGTTTTTAATTTACAGCTTATATTTTAAACATAAAATCATTTTGTTTTAATTTCTAAATAAGCATTTGTAATATTTACTATGCATTTCCAAATTATACAGGGTTTTCCTACCCCTCTTTTCCAGATGAGGCTAGTATGACTTCCTCCCTCACTCAGTGTCAAATCTCAGCTTTACCACTTTGTAGTATCGTAAACTTGGACTTGCTACTTAAATATTTACAATTTCAGTTTTCCCATCTTCGAAATGGGAATTATATGCATATACGTACTTCGAAGGTTCTCCCAGAATTAAATAAAATTCTGTCCAGAAAACGCCTTGTACAATGAAAAAGTTCAATTCACATTAGCTCTTACTGAGTGGAGGTATGTATATGATTCCCGGCCAACTCAAAACCAAAGCAGTTCTTATTACAATAAAATACAAAGTCGATGAGCAAGGCACAGAACGAGCAATCAAACTGTGGATGAAAACATATCTTGCACCTCAACACACAATTGCTTTACAACTTAGAAAATGTTGGCAAATCTGTGATCTCATTTGATCTCCTCAACAGTGTTGTTACACACAAACATGGCAGACTATTCTCCCCGGACAAGCAATAAAGGACTGATTCACTAGGTTGTTGCCTTGGGATTCTGCCGAGGGACGCACACTAGAGTCTGGATCATCCTTGATACCATCTTTCTTCCTGCCACCCACATTCTTCCTGCCACCCACAGACAGTGAGTGACAATGTCCTAAAGGCTCTGCCTCCTAGTTGACATAGGCTAAATTGTTGGTATTCACCTGAACTGCTACAGCAAGTTCCATTGTTTGACTGCCTTCTGGAGGCCACTGCCACTCACTCACTTGCTCATTCTGCAGATATTTGTGGAGCATCTACACTGAGAAAGGCACTGTGTTAGGTCCCTGGACAAAGTGGTAAACCAGATATGGCCTTTGCATTTATACATCTTCTAATATTCTAATGGATCTTCTTAGGATGCTTCTCTTTGTCTATGTGACCAGGCCACCCAATTGTATATAGCAGTGGTGTCCAACTTTTTGGCTTCCCTGGGCCACATTGGAAGAAGAAGAATTGTCTTCAGCCACATAAAATACACTAACAATAGCTGATGAGGTGAAAAAAAAATCCTTGCGTAATTTTCATCGTGTTTCAAGAATGTTTATGAATTTGTGTTGGGCCTCATTCAAAGCCCTCCTGGGCCTCATGCAGCCTGCAGGTCACAGGTTGGACAAATGTGGTTTACAGGATTCCTTGCACAGCATTCAGAGTCTGCCACTCAGTTGTCTCTTCACCTGCCAACCTCATCTCCTTAACAATCTATTAGGCTTTCTACTATGCATCTTGACACATTAACACTCAATACCTTAATCAGACTTTAGCTTTTTTCTTAATTCTAAGAATATGCCATGCTTTTCTATGTTCCTAAATTTAGTGTTTTCTCTATCTGGAATGTTCTGCTCAAACCTCTCTTGCCACTTCTCCATCAGAAGCAATTGTGATGGTAATACCTACACTTTGAGTGATCTCTCTGAGAAGCACAATGCCAGGTACTATGTGTGGGTGTACACACATGCACCCACATACATAATTTCATCTCGTCTAATGCTTAGAGGGCCATTTTATTTATGAGAAAACTGAAGTGGAAAATGGGAAGTTAATTAACTTGCCCAAGGTCACAGTAATAGCCTGTGACAGAGTACCATTCCAAACCCAGTCTAGCTGTAAAGCCCAGACTCTTAACTACTCTGCTTTATATGAGCTCCTAGTCATCCTTCAAGACCTAGTCCAAAAGCACTTACTCTGAAATATTTCCTGACCTGTATAGGCGAAGAGAGCAGTTCTGTCCTTGACATTTATTTTATGCATATCTCTATAGTGGCAACTTTTGGATTTATATAAAAAATTCCACTCATTATGTTTAGAAGTTTATCTCGGCTGTAAGCTCCTTAGACGTCACTGCTTTAGGTATATTTATCCCTCTATTCCCTGAGTTTCTCACAGTATCCAGTCAATAAGTGGATGGTGGATGGATGATTGAGCACTTGCTGTTAGAAAAAGCATGTCAGGAAAAGAGAAATAAGTGGGAGAGTTTGGTGGCAGTAGTTGATGAAGGTTTCTGCCCACCAGGTCATCATGCCTGGGTATGACCTGATTTGAGAAAACACCCAATCCAAAAGTGTTTAGATGGTAGAGATGAAACATAAAAACAAAAAATTCTGCTCTCTGCATTTTACAGTTTTCATCTAGCTGTTTTGGCATTGTGCTGACACTCAGAGCTACAGGTCAGGGCTAAGTTCACCTGGCCTTATTTGGAAAGTGCATGGGTTTGTTTTGGGAATGCTCTAGGGACATGCTATCCAAGAGACCTCTGCTATCAACTTGAAACACTGCTGTCTGAGGATTTAAAAAAAAATTAAACACAACCTACTGTGTTTTTTAGCAACGTGCTTTCCACTTTCCTTGGCTGCATTTGGTATCTTTCTAGTTTAAGACAAGGAATGAAGAGACTATGCACTAATTTGGTCTAAAGGCTGGTTTAGGAGTGATGAGAAAAAGATGTCTTCCATCAGCAGTTAGTTGACTGACTACAGTAATGGATCCAATTCTTTGCCCCTCATAATCTGTATCCTTTGCCCTATAGCTTTGCAACGCCTTCCACTCTGACTCTACAGCAGGCCACATGACTGGGCAGGTGATCAACTGTCCCAGTTTGCCCTGGACTGTCTTGGTTTTAGCACTGAGATCCTATATTCTGGGAAGCTCCTAGGTCCTAGTATAACCCCTTACATAGAAAAAAAAACAAAAAAACAGGAAAGTTGGTTACCCTCCTGGTCAATGGAATGTGACACAGGCAGAAACTAGGAAAGAACCTGGTAGGTGAGCTTCTCTTCTCTTTTATGCCTCCTCCATCACCATGAAAACATGTCTAAGATAGCCTGCAGGAGGATGAGGACCCATGGGGGAGGGCCAAAGTCAATCCTTTTAGCCCCAACGAGGACAGCCTAGGTCTGCCACCAACCTAAGGACTCTTAGGACCTGTGAGTAACACAGAGATATATCAGGCATGGATCCAAGCCACAGAGACACTTAAATAGGCAGATGTAAGCAGAATAATAAATAGCATGTGAATTCTGCCTCCACATACCTGAGGGATATCACTAGTAGAGAGAGCAGATTAATTTTTTTTCTATGCTAAATGGGTGAATTTAAGACTACTGTGGAGGCACTATAGAAATATACACGTAGATAGAATTAAATTTCTTTATGAGGAAGAATTTTCTAGCAATCACAGATGTTCAAAGCTGTCCAAAGTAGGCTTCTTGGTGAAGTAATGCGCTGACCCTCAGTTGCTGATGCAGAGACTGATGAGGTGACAAAGCTGCTCTTCAGTACTCGGGTCAACTGGTGTATACTGAAAGTCTAAAATACGCTAAACATGAAAGCAAGCTCTGCGTTCTTCTGGGGACTGGGCCCTGCACACACATCTCGCGTCCATAAAGCTGCCCCTGGTTGGGGGTAAGATGATCCAGATAGAGAAATTCATGTATACAAAAGCATGGAGACATGCAGAGGCCTAATGCGTTTGGGGTCTTGTTAGATTGTGGTGTGTGTACATGGAACAGTGTATGCACATGGGTTTGTAGGTGCTACAATGGAGATAGGCAACAAAATGTAAGTGATAGCTTGGTGAGTTTGTATTGTGGCAATTTAGCTAAGCTAGCACTTACACTAAGGTTTCCCTTTTCTGACAGTTAACAGTAGACACAAGAGTAGGCTGACCAGATGTCCTATGGGAAATAGAGCAGAAAACAATGGTAGTGTCCCGTTTCAAACAGCACGTATGGTCAGACTACTGACACCTTGAATTCAGCCCAGTGAGACTAGGCTGACTCCATGTACCATTTCATACACAACAGTACCATTATTTTATGTCCCGTTTAAAATGGGACGTCTGGTCAGCTGACACAAGAGTCATTACACATATCCGAAAGGAAGAAGTGAAGAAGTAACTGTAGTCTGTTTGGTCTCGGAAGGTCTGTGCAGGGCAGCAGGGGCTGTAGCAAATCATTTGCACTTTTGCCTGAGGCACTGGCAACAGCAGTCCTGCAGCCCCTTCAGCTCCCATCAGATCTCCTCTGCCTCCTTACGTTCCTCCAGCTTCCCAGATGAAAGGCTCTTGTAGGTCACCCACACACCCCATCAAACTTGGAGGGTTGGACATATTGAGAGCCCCACACATGTTCTACTTTATCCCTGTGGGTTCCAGTCTGTCCTTGTGGCTTAGTTTGTCCTGTTTCTCCCCTACTTACTTTATGTCTGCTGACCTTTCTTGATGGCCTGCCATGAAGACAGCACTTTAGGCCACAGCACCAGATTCCAAAGAGATGGCCTTACGCAGACTGTAGAACCAGCATCCAGACTTCTGTTGGTCAACTTGCCGTAATAAACCGTTGATCCCCGATCACTTCCAGTGGTTCCGCTTCTCTGATCAAACCCCAATTGGCACTGAAAGTAAACTGCATGAGGAGACCTTCTAGGGAGATAGGATAGAGTTAAAAAGCATGGGCTATGGAGTCGCACCTAACTTGAGCTTCTAAATGCTATTTTACCAGTTGTGTAACTTTAGTTTGTTTGATAGCAAACCTCCAAGATAGTCCCCAGTGACCTCCACTTCCTGGTATGTATGCCCTTGTGTAGTCCCCTCCAATACTGGATCAGGGATGGTGTGTGGGACCAAAAGAATATTGCACAAGTGATGGCTTGTCACATCTGAGTCGAGGTCCTAAGAGACACTGCAGCTTATGCCTCTTCCTCTCTTGGTTTACTCCCTCTGGAAGAGCCAGCTGCCATGCTGTGAGGAGAGGCCATGTGCTGAGGTCAACCATGCGACTGAATTTCCAAGTTAGTCCTCCAGCCCCAGTAGAGCCTTCAGATGACTTCAGTCCTGAGTGGCATCTTCATTGCAAACTCATGAGAGCCTCTGAGCCTATACAACCCATCTCAGCTGCTTCCAGATTCCTGACCCTGAGAAACTGTGAGATAATATGTACTCTTTTAAGCTGCTAAATTTTGGCATAATTTGCTATTAGCAATAAATAAATAATAACCAACACAATAAATAATTATTTAAGTTCCTCAAAAGTAAAAGGAGGATAACTACAATACCCACCTCATTGGGTTGCTGTCAAGATTAAGGGCAAAAATGTATGTTAAGCATTTAGTGCTGTTTTGCATGTGATAAATGCATAAATGAATTGTGCTTCTGCTACTGTCAGTGTTATTACTGTTATTATTGTTGTCACTTCCAAACTTGGAATTCTATGATTCCTTCAGTTCAGGCTATAGTGGTAGGTGAGGGGGCGATGCTGGTATTGGATCTGAAAGCCCACCCCCATAAATTTATGGTGCTTGCTATCCAAAAATCATTGGGGGTGGGTAGCGTAGTAGGGATGGGCATGGAGAAAAACAGCTCCATACCTGGGCTCTGTTAAGATTGGTTTTCTCAGTCCAGGGAGGGCCCACCCCTACCTCAAAGTCCTAACTTAGATTCAGGTAGCAGCCGATAACATGTGGTCCACCAGTGGCCCAAGTGCTGGAGAATATTAAAGGTTGGGAATTAAAGTCTGATGCCTGCCTACTTAGGAAATTAACCCAGGTGGTGATGGAAAATTATTGAAAAATTACAAGAAGTGTGGACACCTTCCCAAAACTTGATGGTGCAAACAAATTGAATGGCATTTAACATAATTAATTGTTAATGAAATGGAGTATTAATTGTGTTACATTAATTCCTTTTTTCCAGCAGTAGCTGCTTGCTTTGATTTGAAAATATTTGCATCCAAATAATAAAACTTTGGGGCTTAAAGCAATTTTCAAGATGAGTGCAACCCTCTACACTTACAGAGGAAACAGGATGAGAAAGACTATAGGTACATAGATGTGTAATAGTACTGACTTCCTATCTTAATCTTTCCTGAAGGGGTCTTGAGAGGGGGATGAGGGATTAAAGAAAGAAAAGTGGAGTTTCTTTGATTTCCCAAACAGTGTTGTTTAGTCGTTATGGGCACAGATGTTGAAATCACAGAGGATTGGGTCAAATGTCACCTTCACTGCTTGCCTGTTGCATGATTTTTTTTTTTTTTTTTTTTTTGCTTTTTTGGTATGTGGGTAGCTCCCTGACTCGGAATCGAACCCAGACCGCAGCGCTGACAGCGCCAGCGCCGAAGCCTTAAGCCACTACACCATCAGGGAACGCCCTGCATGATTTTGGATGAGCTAACTTGCATTGAATAAATCATTTACTTTCTCTAAGCCTCAGTTTTCTCATCTGTAAAATGGAAATGGCACCATGCATTTTGTCATAAGTATGAGGAATCAAGAAGGGCTAGGCCCATAGGATGTGCCCCATAAACTGCTATTTTTAACATTCTTTATTTTATATGCAAATTCTCAATGCCATGGCCTGTATACTTGGCAGGAAACACAATATATATACATATTGTTGAGGATACTCAGCCCAATAATGAGCTTTTCTTTAAAAAAATGTTTTAAATTTTTTCAGTGAATCAAGTCTAATTGTAAGATATCAAAAGTTATAACATTGTTAACATCCAATTTCACCTCTCCGTTTCCCAGTCCCTGAGGGCCAGGTAGCCTTACTTGATTTCTCCAGGTTGGTTTAACACAGAAAAGGGAAATAAGTCCAAAGGAATCTTAGGAGGAAAGGAGTATCTATCCATCAACAGAGATCAAAGGCCCCCTTCCCATAATTAATAACATGCATCCAGTGTTATTCTTGTTCCCACAGGCACAAAGCATAAAGGCAGAGAAGCGGGTAGGAAAGGGAGTAAGAAGTGAGAAGAGACAAAGGAAGGAGGAGATGAGATCATTCTTAAGAAAACGTGCAGCTACCAGATGTGCCAGAACTAGATTTTGGTATCCGAGAACAGACTCAGGACCTCATCTAGCCCCTCCAGGTGAACTTTAGCTAATCATAATGGGATGATAATACTGTTAGCACTGTGTGCAGGGGGAAAACTCCACCCACTGTGTCGCCGTGACAGTTCTGACAAGGGTCAAATAAGGACAAGGGAATCCCTCCTCCCTAGGGGAAGGAGCAGTCAGGGAGGGCTCACCTGGGAAGGTCTACACCACCTCCCCCATTCTTGAATATTATGCACCCTCATTCTAACAAAATCCTAAGCCTCTTTGTTCTTTGGGGCAGTAATTTCTTCTGGCCTTCCTGCTCTTGTCATTTTAGAAGTGTAATCTCTTCTTTCTTTTAAGAAATGCACTGTTTGGCTTATTCAGTGTGCCCTTGAATTCTTTCCTGCAGTGTATAAGTAAAAAGCCTGGATCCTAACCACTGTGCAAAATTAGAACTGCAGGTGAGTATCAAGTACCCCTAGTCTGATACCCATGTGTAGTGGTGGCGCAGGTGAATGGAATGATGACCAGGATGGCCATCTTGTAGCAGGTTAACACCCTTTCCTGGGTACTCCTCCAACACCAGGTCCTCCATCACCATTCTGAGACCTGAGAAATCATACTTGAAATGAAGGCACAGAGTTCATGCAAGATTTTTATTTTTTTGAGAAAGAACGGACTGTACTCATTTGAGTGGAATCCAGTGCATGTTTTGTGCACCAACTTTTCCCATGAAGGTAATGAAGTGGTGAAGAATGTTTAGAAAGATTTCAAACACAGGTTGGATCAAGACAGTATAACTTCACCCTCACCGGGCAAGTGATGAAAAGAATACTTGGTCGGTTTCAAAAGGCCTGAGTTTGAATCCTGGTTCTGCTATTAACCAAGGGTGTACCATGGGGCCCTGTCTCATTTCCTGCACTTATTCATCTTTAAAAAGTGAAACATACCTGCCCCACCTAACATAACAGAGTTGCTGTGATACAGAATGAGGTATGTGCAAAATGTAAAGTTGTCAAGTCACTGGACACATACAGAGGTGGACAAATTTCCTTTAGGGTCAAGGACCAAGGGCACCATTTTTCTAGAACTAGCGGGCACCCAGGAAAAGGGAAATCAGTTCCTCTACTCTGTATTGAGAGTCAAGAAGACAGCAGTGCTGCCCTGTGAGAAAAACTGAACTGAAAGTCAAGGTCTCTGGGCTGTCTCTTATCTCTTACCCTCTTTAGCAACATGACCTTGGGCAACTATTCCTGCACCACTTTGAGCCTTAATTTCCTCCTCTAGTAAATTGGGGAAAAAAACCTAAAATCTAGAAGACAGCTTCTCAAACTTGGTTGCAAATTCAACTCTCCTGGAGTGTTTTACAAGCCTGACCCCCAGGAGGCACCCCAGATTAATTAAACCAGAATCTGTGAGGGGAGGATACAGGCATTGCCATTTTAAAAATCCTCCAGGTGACTGCACATATAACCGTAGTTGAGAACCACTGGTCATCCTGATGGTGTTAAGGTCAGAGCCCTTCAATGTCTAACATTCTAGTGTTCTGAGAGAACTTCTGGTTATCTCCAGTTGGTCCATCTTCCACTCCTTCATGAAGTTAGGTTATGACATTGAAGATTGCACATTTAAGTTGTATTCATTTCTTAGGGCCACTATAACAAAGAACCACAAACTGAGTGGCTTAAACGACAAAGTATTATGTTATAGACCTGGAGGCTGGAAGCCTGAGGTTAAGGTGTCAGCAGTTTCGGTTCCTTCTGAGGACCCTGAGGGAGAATCTGTTTTAGGCCTTTCCCCTGGCCCTGGTGGTCTGCTGGCCATCTGTGGGGTTCTTCGGCTTGTAAAAGCATCATCCCAATCTCTGCCTTTCTCTTCATGTGACGCTCTCCCTTGTGTGTGTCTGTGTCCAAATTTCCCCTTTTTATAAGGATGACCGTCCTTGGATTCAGGGCCCACCCTACTCCAGTATGGCCCCATCTTAATTAGCAATGTATACAGTGACTCTATCTCTAAATGAGGTCACAAGCTGAGGTTCTGGAGGTTACAGTGATATACCTAGCATGTGAATTTTGGAGGGGACACACTTCAATCCATAACACCAGTACCTGGATTTCAGCAATTGGGAAAAGCATGGTTCATGGCAGGTGACTTCTTTGAAAACTCCATGGCCTGTTCCAAAGGAGGACTCATTCTCATGCACAACACAGCACAATCCTACCCTCTTTCTGAGCTGTAAGCCCACCCTTGCCAGGTTCTTAGAATTCTATGTCACCTGACTATCCCCTCATGCCTCCTACATTGATCCCTTGCCAACCAGGGAAACCCAGTTTCAGAATGTTCCTTTAAGCATCTCAGCCCCCTTGCCAACCACCTCGAGTTATTAAAATGCAGCTCAGGATGTCTCATTCTGGCTGTTACATTATCATTCCTCGTTAGAGACTCCTCCAGGGCCTGAGACATCCCTGCACTAACTTTATAATTACAAAGTCAATTTCTAAACAGACATTTGCAAATAAGTCAATTTAAATACTGAGATTTGCAAACAATAATTAAGCAGTAGCTTCTTTTTTAATATCTCTATATATAATTAATGCCTGTGGGCTTTTCATTTTACCTTGCAACTGGGTAGTTTGCAATTGTTTGTTGAGCTAAAGTGTTCTCTGAAAGCAAATCAAAGCACTAGGGAGATTTTGGAAGTGATTGAAGAAAGGGTTTTTCCTCTTCCTCCTTCATCCTTGCAACACCTGATTGGCTGCCTTTTTATCACTTGGGATTGTGATAGGGGAGGGAGCCTCTAGAGGAATCATTTTCTGCAGTAATAACGACAATGACGGCACGGGGTTCTGGTCCAGCAACAGACTAGCTAGCTTGGCTTCTTAAGATACAGTCAGGGAGCCTCTCCAAGCTGGGAGCCCCAGCTGCCTCTGGTTTCAGCAACACCTACGCAGAGAGAGCTTTCTGTAGCTCATCTTTCATAGTGCTTCCCTATGGTTTAAAAAAATCTATAATGGATCCCTGTCACCTGCAGGAAAATGTCCTAACCCTGGCATTCATGGTCCTTCACAGTCTGGTCTTACTCTTTTAATGAGATTTTTGAAAACTTACTAGATGTGTGGGAAAATACTAGGTAACAAGGTTGCACCAGTAAACAAGAAGCAGTCTACTTCTAAGTCTGAGGGGACAGAAAGCCTGAAAATGGAATTTTATGATCCATGTTACAAAAGGGAATGCAGGAGAAAAGCTAGGCTGGTTTGGAGACTTAAGAATGTCATTTTAAGACAGTGATACGTGAGCTGAACGCTCAAGGATGAGTAAGCGTTAATAAGGTGAAGACTGACGAAAAGGGTTAATTCCAGGTAGAGACAAAAGCCTGGTGGAACTCATGCAGATGAGAGAACACAAGGACTCCCTGCGAAAAAGAAAGCGGGCCTGAGTGGTAGCTAAGTAAGGAGAGAATAGAAAATAAGGTATAAGAGGAGTCTAGACAGAGGAGCATGGAACCTTGAAGGCCTTGTGAGCCAGGTTAAGAAGTTTTAACTCTGCCCTGAGGACAACAGGGAGCCATGAAAGTGTTTCAAGAAGTGATCAGTCAGGCTCACACTGCCCCAGCTGTGTCCTCAAGCCGTACCAGAAAAACCTTCCAAGACAGTTGGATAATTGAGAAACTCATGATTTTACTCTGTCTTCCCAGGCTCCACCCCAATAAGAAAATTCTCCCCAATATTCCCAACCTGCTTCATTACTTCAACCTCACCATCTTACTCAGAAGACACAGGCTCTGTGAAATGTCTTTAATCCCACCACCACCGATAGCTCTTATCAATGACATGTACGTACTACCGCAACTATATGAATGCATATTACATATGCTACTCTCCACTTCAACTTGTAATGTGCATATTAATAGTAAAAGCTTTCTCTGTTTTAAGTTAGTGTTATAGGAGGGCTGTTTGGACAGTATCCAGCCAAGTAATATGAAAAAGAGGAGGCATTTCTGACTGGATGTTTTCTGGACAGCAATGTTAGTAAATACAGCTACAAATGCTTTATTATTATCATCATCAGTTTGACCAGTATCACAAGCATTTTTCAGTGACAGTCCCCACAGGTGCTGTGGCAGGAGCTGGGGTGGTCTGCCTTCAGGAGGTCCTCAAGCACAGTCATGATTCCCCTGTGCCTCTTGGCAACCTCATTCAGTTTGTGCGGAGCTTCCCCTTGGGGAGCATGAGGCGGACAGAGGTCAGCATTCTCCGGAGGGGAGGTCGAGATGCAAGATTGAGAGTTCACGAGGGGGTCAGAATCATCGAGGGCTCTGACCAAAGTGCTGACATTCTCAATTTAAATATAGGCAAGGGAACCCGACTAACCCAAAGAACCCTGTTTTACTTTCTGCCTCAGTGATGAATGTCTTTCTCTTTTCCCACGTCCATTCTTAGCACAAGGGCACATCCCACTCAGTCCATGGGACTGGGCCCTAGAAAAATCAAGCTCTACTCCACTAAGTGCAGAGCAGCTGGAGGGAATTGTGTGACCAGTTTAGGGACCTCCACTTCCTCCTTGAATCTTTGCTGTTGTTCTTCACACACAGTAGCACCAGTAGTAAGTGACATTCAGTGAGTGGCACGTTTTCCAATTCAAAATGAACAGATTTCAAATGACCCTTACAGTTCTTTCACATAAGGATTTTGCCTCCTTCCATCAGAGGCTTTGGTTCCATTTCTTTTTCTCTTTTCTGGGGTCTTATGGGTTAGGAAGGAAGGGTTGTATAGACTGTGAAGACACACTTTCCTAAAATCCTTAATTTTTCCAGTGTGGGAGTGAGTGAATTATTAGTGTTCTTCTCTAAATTCTGATCTTCATATCTATGCATTGCAGCTGCTGGCTCATGTTCTAGAGCAGCGATTCTCAGCCTGTGGGTCGCAACCCCTTTGGGGGTCGAACAACCCTTTCACAGGGGTCACCTGAGACCATCGGAAAATACATATCAGATATTTACATTACGATTCATAACAGTAGCAACATTACAGGTATGAAGTAGCCACGAAAATAATTTTATGGGGGTCACCACAGCATGAGGGACTGTATTAAAGGGTTGCGGCATTAGGAAGGCTGAGAACCACTGATCTAGAGGCAACTGTCAGATAATCAGATACCGGTACTGACTGAGATTACTCTGAAATATATTTTTTTAATCTGGGTAAATATAAAAAAAGTAATCTTGATTCCTACCCCAGATCAATTAAATAAGAATCTGTGGAAGTAGGCATAAGTCTAGATACCGTTTTTCCTGTCTCCTGAGATGATTCGATGCTCAGGATGAGAACACCCAAGTCCAGATCACCATTCATGGAAAACTAGCTTGATTCTGATTCAAGCTCCTGTGCTGCATAAACTAATCCAAACTGGGGATTCAAGGCAGGCAGAAGTCAACAGGCAGACCGAAGACCTCATTTTGGTGACCTCTTTAAAAGACGATTGAAAGGAGCACTTGACACCATGAGGGAAGGGCAGGAGTGTCACTGCAGTTTCCCATCATTTCTGGCAGTTTTGAACCAGCCCTCCTGCATATGACTGAGTGAGCACAGACTTCTGTAGGGACTTCTGCTGCCATATATTCCTGGTGCTTCTGTCACCTTTCTCTTCCCTCCTAGTCAGCCTTCTAGGTCTTCCTTTCCGGTTTCCCTTCACTGCTTTCACAGAGCCCCAGAACACCGGCATGGGGACAGAAACTAAGGCTGGATCACAGTGGCTGTGAGCTCACTGTACACCACCGGAAGAATCCCTTCATTTTTCTGGGCCTCTTTACTCCCAGGTTTACTGGATCAGTTTAGGTACGATTATATCCCTTTCCCAACACTAACCTTCCATGTCCTGCTCTTCTATATTTTATTATTTTCTATTCTCCTCCCGTCTTTTTTTTTTTTTTATTTTTCACATCTTCTCTGTGTATGGGCTTTTGAAGGCTGAATTCTGAATAAATGGTGGACAGTCATTTCAGTCCCCTTTGTACCTGCCTTCGTCCAGCTTTCAAGGTTCATAACAAATCAGCTGTGGTACAGAGAAGGCCACACTCAGAGCTAAATGGAAATATTCCTGTTCACCCGTGTTTACTGGGACCCTGGTTACATTACCTTCCCTACTGGGTGGGAACGTGTGTTCTCCTACCCCTTAAAATTCCTCTCATCCTTAATTATCCAGCAAAGATTTCTCTTATACCATTAACATTTTCCGTGATCATTCAAGCCCTCTTTGAACTCTGGTTGGCCAAACTACACCCCATACATTTAAACCTTAAAACATAACATTTTAAAAAACAGTTTCCTATCCCTTTGTGTTGGTGTTGTATGTGTGTGACAATATCTGAGCCTTGTGAACATTAATTATAAGATGCTGGAGAACAGAAAAGTCATTCTTTCTTCTGTTTTCACTCCTCAGGGTGCCAAGCTCAAGGTTAAGTATGCAATGTGCACTTAACATAGAATTTAAGAATTTACAAGTTTATCAACTGAGGAATAATCTATTTTAACCCCCCCAATTTATACAGAAGAAAATTAAGTTTCAGAGAGAGAGAGAGAGAGAGAGAGAGAGAGAGAGGGAGAAAATGACTCCCAGTGAGTTAATCATGGCTGATCTTGACTAAAAGCTAGGTCTCCTCAATCCATTTCATTTCCTAGCACATTGGCTGGTTGATTTATTTCTCCAATACCTAAGCAGGCCCCAGATCCTTACAAATATGGGTCATTTAACCCATTGTGCTTCCACTTTTGCATAGCTTGAAAGAGATGTACCTTACCAAGATATACTCTGAATGCTCTTCAGTAGGCCAATTTCAACTTAGCCTGTGAATTAGTCCACACAAACGTCTCCCATGTTAAGGAGGCAACAATGGTATAAGAGGAGATGCTTTCAGCTGGGAATCTGCAGATCTGCCTTCAGTTCCCTGTGTGTTCTTTACGAACTCCCATGAGCTTAGGCTCACTGTTTCACTTCCGAATTTGTATTTCCTCACCCATAAAACAGAGCATAAATGTCTTCATTTAACAAAATACTGTACAATCCAGATGATGTAATGTTTGCCTTTTGTTAACAGTGATGAGCTACAGGAATATCAAATATGGATTTTCGCTATTATTAATAAACAATAATAAAATATAAAAATAAGAATGTCAGATAAGCGGGATGCTAATTTAGCTGCTTGAGACTCTCCTAAGCAGACAAGAAGCCATCATCAACACCGGCAACAATTACAGACACTTCCTTTCTTTCCCTCTAAGTGTGTAAGCTCCGTAACTGAGAACACTCACCGCTGCTCGGCACAAAAACAAATAGCAGAGCAGTCCTGGCTGTGATGTATTTCAACAGCATAACTTAGACTGGCCACCATTCCGTTAAATTATGAATATCTATCACTTGATGGAATCAACGTTTTTATTTGGAATGAGGGAGGAGGGAGGCAATGAGATTGGGGTTGGCAAAGAGAAAAAACAACACCAGGAGATGCAGTTGCTATAGTGATTAACAGTGGGCATCCTTCCAACAGGGTTTAGGGATGCTGATACAGCTAAAACAAATGTTTGTGTTTGGCCACGATGGAGACGGTGACGAATTGTGGAGCCTTGGCCTTGAGCCTTGATGTAATCCAATTCTAAATAAATCATAAATCTAAGTGCAGACTGGTAAAGCAGGGAGAATACCAATTCAGGCCAAGCAGTAACAGGCAGGCAGTGGTGGCTGTGATTGATGATGGGGTGTGAAGTAGGGACGGATGACAGGAGGAGGACCGTGACCAGCCTGCAGGGATGTGCTTCTTCCTCTTCTAGCCTCAGACAACCCCTGACTGAGCTGCCAGACCTCAGGAGTGGGAATGAGAGATCACTGCTGAATTAGCCACCAGGCCAGGCACGCGGCCACCTCCTCAAGTCTCTTAGATGACGGGATTTTTCATCATGAAAGGTGCTGAACTGCTTATATTTGGGCTAGTTTCATGAGTCCCTCATTTGGAAGGACCCCAAAGTCAGCCAGAGTTTCTCAGAGGCCTAAAGGCCGCCTGGAGTGAGACGCCGCAGCTAAAGCACTTGGAAGTGGAATAACCATTCACTTGTGTGACGAGGTAATGGGATCAACGACGATTGCTAATATATAGTGTTGGCATTCTTCCTCATTTTCTGCTTCCTACGAGAAAGTGGCAGTGTGTGAAGGGTGAAAGGGAGAACGGGAATACTAGCTTTACGAACCCTGGGAGGAGCAAGACTCCTCTACGGAGAAAAGTAAGGCGATGTTATGGAAGAGTATGTGCAGGGGGTGAGAACAATATTAACCATGGTGGGCTGGGTGAGTATGGAAGGAAATATTTAGTAAGTTTGAAGAGAGGAGAAGGGTATTTAACAATTGTTGGAAAAGTTAAGGAATTGAGATTTCAGTTTTTGTTGTTTTAAAAATTCCCCCTTTGAAGAATTACAAGTGCCTACAAAATAAGATGTAAATGTCTTTTCAAAATTTTGGGATGTCAGAACAGAGTTCCTTACAAATGTAACGCTGCACTAACATGCAATAGCCCAACATGTTTTGGTTCCATTTTGGAGTACACATCCAGGATTTGAAATTAAAAGTACAACATTCAGATTCAACCCAGGCTAAATGATCACCTTTGCACACTAGGCTAAGAGTGTGAGTTCTTCATGGCTGCCAAATTCATAGACCTACGGCATAGATGATGACCCAATATGAGCAGCAGTGGTCCTAGGGACCCTTCCTCATTGCCAGAGGAATACTGAAGAACTCCAGTTTGAGTTCATAATTATAGTATTTGGGCAATACTATAATTACGTTCACTAAATGGAGTAAAGCTGAAAACGATTATTGTGGAGCACCAGATGCGAAGATAGAGTTAGCCATGCAAGAGACTTACTGAGGGAGAGATGCCTATGGAGGCCAAAGGGGAGGAAGCAGGGGAAGGCAGGGAGAACCTTCAGAAGGGACGTAGGTGTGACACGAGGAAAAAAGGAGCAAAGAAGACTGAATAAGCACAGTCCCAGATGGTCGTTGTTTAAGGAGGTTTCAGGTCACAGTCACTCCTTCGAGCAGTCCTGCCTCTCACAGGAATGGGCTGGCGTATATCCTCATGGTGCTCAGTCACTGCTGGGAGGACCACACAGGGGCAGTGTGGTCTCAGAGGAGGGGAGTCCAGGGGGGCTATCAGGAGATCTGAGCTGGACACTTCCACGTCTACCACAGTGAATGTCTGGCTGGATATATTTAATGTTTTAACCTGGCTCCTAATGCTGTTCAACATCTTAAAGAGTTACAGACTTTTCGCAAAAGGGAAAGGCAGACAGTGGCTGACATAGAGGACTAAGTCAGGGCTTTCTCCTCAGCCAGATTTTTAAGATAAAATCCCTGCGAATTAAGCTGCAGCTCTCTCTGTGGTCATCCATCAAGCACACTTTGGATGTTACAAGCTATAGTATGATAACATTTTGTGTGAGTTTGAATTTTGCAAATTAGAAATACCATCATATAAAATATCAATAAGTCTCACTTTATGCACAATATTTAACACTCTGTGACTTGCTTGAATTAAAAACAATTCATCAAGAATTTCACAATTTCAGAGTTGGCTTGGTGGGTTACAAACTGTACCTTTGATAGGGCCACTGAGCAGCACGACTCTAGCTGTGAAACAGGAAGATCTGACGCCCCGTGTCGGCATCAGTCTTTAATTATGTGATGTTTTTAGAGTTATGGTTCTTGTACCAAAAAGTTTCATGATCCTTCTTTTATTCCAAGAAACTTGACAATGTGCAGGGATAACTATACCGGCAATGTGAGAAGGAAAAGCAAACAAGTGAAACACCAAGTTGTAGGTAAAACTTGCAGGGAGCCAAGAGGTGAAGGGCGGAGGGGAAATGTTGGCAATTAAGTGAGTCTACGGGGCCCAGCATTAGGGCGCCCCCACGCCCGCCATGCAGTCTATTTTGGTGGGGGCTGCCGGACTAAGCCTCCCGGAAAGAGTGAAGAGGGGCTGGCGCGATCATGTCTCGTTGATAGGTGCCCACTGACAGCACAGGGACTTAGGGGCTGCATACTTTTCCAGACCGCAGGGACTCCTGCAGCTGGTAATTGGGCAGCAGGTGGTGGGAGGTGGCCTGCAGGATCAGAAATGCCTAGATTAGGTCAATGCCGTAGCAATTTATAGCCAAGAGTTACAAAATTATTTCAGACTCCACCACCTACAGGAGATGTCTGAGTGCTTGCTGTTAGTAAACTAATTAGAGAAAGGAGAAAAGGGGAGAAAAAGCATGCCGACGTTAGACTGAAATCCCGGATAATGCATAAGAATCTTAATGTGCTACGGCCTCCTGACTTTAGATCTCCCACCCAAAATGGGACCCAGGTAGGCATGGGTAAGTGGTTTCAGCTCCACCAGCTGATGCATCAGAGAGAGCCAGAAGCTGCATCTCCCAAATCACTTCCTCTGTGAGAAAACCAGCCCATACGGTAGACGCAGGCATGGAAGGGAAACTGTCAGGGACCCAATGAAGAGGAAGAGGAAGGAGCACCACATGACCCACCGTAACTGTGGGACAGCAAACGTGATGGACATTTCCTCAGGACGAGGAGGTGACTGCATCTGAAAGCCAACATGGCGGCTACTCCGGACTTGTGTGCGTTACTCACATCCAGGTTTGTCCGATACAACTTTAATGGATGTGGTCCATGTTCAGCCCTTAGAAGATCCCACTGGACCCTCTAGGAGAATGAGAAGAAAGGGATGGAGCCATTATGGCTGTGGATGAGAAGGGTCTACGGGTGGCACAAAGAGACATGTTCCTCTCTTTGAGAAGGTTCTTTAAATTTCCACTGAAGTTTTACAATAAAATGTGACGATTCAGAGCTTCCCTTCTAAGGGAGTGCTGCTCAGGGTTAGCGGGTGATATGAAGAATGGGAGAAGAGAAGAGATCAACTTTATAAACTGCAGAGGGCAGAGAAGTATTCTTAGGATAAAATGACAGACTCACAGGAGAGGAGTCAAGTTCAGCACGGACTAGATTTTGAAGAATCTGGGGCTGCCGAAAAGAGAAAACATTTAGGGGCAGCTACCATTCACTGTAAATGTAAGAAAAAGACAGTAACAAAAATCATTTTAAGGAGTTTATCCTTCTCCTGGTATTAATGCTTGGCATCTATTTTTAATCTTTATTAAATATTTAAAGAGTATTTTTAATTTTGAAGTATGTGTTCAGATGACATTAGAGTTTTTTCCTCAATGTGACACTTTGCTGAGGCAGGGCCTAGAATATTCCAGCTTCATCTTGCTTATGCTGGTATATAGTTGAACATCTATCTTTTCTTTCTAATGAGAATTAATTAAAGTATAAATTATCTAAATTTCAGTCTTAACTGAAAATATTCACTCTAAATTAAGGGAAAAATCAAAATATTGGAAAGGCGAATTGGCTGTATGAAAACTTAGAAACAGGACCGGAATGGAAATTGCAGGGGTGACCTGGGAGGGAAAGCCCGGCCCTCAGGACTGGAAAGGGCACTATTAGATTGTTAAGTTCAACCTCCCTGCCAGTCAGAACGCGCCTCTGCCATGAGCCTGACAGGTGGTCACAGCCTCTGTTGGAACTCCTCCAGTGGTGGCGACGTGTCCACCAGGGCAGCCAATTCTGTGTTTGCACAGCTCTTACCAGTATAATGGTTCTTGGATTTAACCCACAGTTGCCCTTTGTGACTCATAATGGTTGGTCTTCGTTCTACCTTCTGGGCACAGTAGAACATGGCTGAGAAGAGGGGCCCCACCATTTACTAGCTACTGACTTAGGGGCAGATGCTTAGCATGAGTAAGAAGCACTTCTGGTACTTACACAACAGCTAGGATAACTCGTCAATCATAGGTTTATTTTGAGGAATAATACAATAATGTGTAGTGTGGATTCAACACAGTGTCTTATACATATGTCCCCAAAAAATATTTTTTGAAAAACTGTATCAATGGTACTAATGAAAATGTTACCGGAAAGTCAAGATCGATGCAAAAAGATTACAGGTTATCTCTGCCCTGTCAAAATCTACCCTTCTGACCTTATATTGCTTCAAATAGTGATTCTCCACCCTGGAATGAGTCTCTGACCCTCTAAATTCCGATGGCAGGTATCTATGACTTTGACTCAGCAAGCTGGTTCTGACGACTGGAGTCTCCATGCTTCCTCTCTTTATTTTGTTTGTTCTACCACTTCAATCCTGATGTCTGCATCCAACTCGAGCCTGGTAAGTGGACAACTTATTTTTGGCTTCATACTGTCTGGGTATGGTATGAACAATCATAGTTCGGAGTGATCGGTGAGAAGCACTGAGGCCTTTCACTTGATGTGTATCTCAAGAATGCTGTATAGGCTTCATGCTGCTCACAGGTATGTGCTCGAGCTTGTGCCTACTTAGATCCAGTATGGGAGCACTGGTTTCTTTGCCTGGGTGGGAGCTGGGACTCAGGTGCCTCTGGGAAAAGAGGGAGACATCTCAAATGCCCATGCCTTTATTTACTTCCTTCCAAAGAACCGCATAAGGTGATTTTGTTAGGGGGCTGTGAGAGTCAAAGCCTAGGTCCCTCCATAAGAAGGAAGTGGCTGCTCTGTTGCAGAAGGATTGCCAATAAACATCCTCCAACTGTCATCTTTTTTAAAGTGGACGCAACTACAGGGAGTCACCTCGCTGAGATCATGCCCTTCCTAGGGCAGTCCACAGGTAGTGACTGACCCAGGTAGGGGTGCAAAGACCTGACCATTTCAGCCCAAGGTGGAACTCTGATGGGCAAAGCATACTGCAGAGCTCCCTGCCACAATATAAAGGCTCTGCAGGGCCTGCACTGCAGTGCACCTCCTTCCACGGCCCCACTCTGCTTCCATTCTTTTTCTTTCACAGATGTTTCTAAGAAAGGTAGTGTTCCCCAAACCCTGTCTCAGCATCTGCTTCTGAAGAAGTCCAGCAGTGACAGGGCTTCATGAATACGAACAGGTCAGTTTTGGGCTTTGTTTCTTTTAGAAATCACCTGGAAGAAAGAGAGGGACGATAGAGATGACCCATGTTAATTCCATCCAGGGAAGGAACTGGATTTGAACTAAGAGAAAGAGTTAAAAGTGGAAGGAGTGGTGCTCAAACCAAACTTGTAAGGCTCTGGGTTAACTCTGCTTTGAAGCCCATCTGGTGAAGTCTGAGTTGTGGACAGGCTCCTGGCCCTCCAGTAGCCCATAGGGGACCAAGGCACAGTGCGGATAATCACCAGGTAAGGATAGCTTGCCCAAAGAAGCAAGGACATTGAGAAGTTACCTTAAAGAGGAAGGAGAGTAGTGGACTTGCTCCTAAACCCATGTGAAACATCGCTGTCCTAGTAATGAAGGAAGGAGCTGTGGGAGCACAGCAGAACAGGCTCAGAGTCGTTGGGAGCTAGGTACAGGTATCGATGTTGCCATATTTACTCACACCGACTGGTGAGATGTGGGACATCTGGGTTGCAAGGATGGGAATTAGTGTGCTCTGTCAACAAGCTGCATAAGTGAAGGCAAGTAAAAAATATGAACCATAGGAACAAATCAACAGGCAGAGTAAGTACATAAATGCCAAGAATCTATTGTTTAAATCAACGCTGGGGATGAACAGTTTTCAACAACTCCCTGACCATTTTTTGAGATTCTTCTACCTTCCAGGGCAGCATTTGGAACTTTGCATCTATTGCCCCTCATTGACTTCACTGGTTTAGAATAAGGTAAAAATGAAGTCCCAAAAGAGAGGCCTATGACACTAAAAACATTTAAATTAAAGGTTTATGGATTTCCAGTTATTAAATACAGATTCCCCAGTGTGATATAAATTTTCAGTGTTATGATGTCATGGCATACTCTCATTTCAAATATTAGGAAACAATCTCTCCTCTGGAATCAGGAATCATTACTAAACACTACAATGATAGTACAGGCACTGAAGGAAACAGTGTATATATTCTACAAAGCCTGATTACATAGGTTTCAGGGACATAGAAATAAATGCATTGTCATCTGTTCTCTGCAAAGGACTGGATATATTCACATTTTCATTAAGATGGGCTAAAACACAAAATGTCTTCAGTTATATAGGAAACTTAATTAACCGCTTCCTACAATTCCTACTTAATTAATGCTATTTCCCCCCATATTTGCTTAATTGAACTGCAAGCTATTGTGGTCTGGGGTCTGTGGGTAGTCTGGGCTAGCAACACCAGAAACACTCAAACTCATCATTTTTCCCTCTAAAATAGCCTCCCTATTTTGGCTGTAAACTCTCATCCTCTAAATATACTTTCAGTGGCAAGGTTTTAAAAATGTATTTAAAAATTAAGATAAAGAATGATGAAGTAGTAAGATATTTATTAAAAAATATTTAAAAGTTTTTGGCGTTACAATGACCTAAATATAAATTGCTTCTCTTTCGGGTGATAACTAACTTTGGGAAAGTTATTTCTCTGTTTCTTTCTCTGTAAAATAGAGCTAATATTCATTCATACTTCAGGTGCTGCTGTGAGAGACTACAGGATAGCACCAGACACATTGCAGATACGTAATAATTTGTTGCAATTCTTATTTTCATTATTGTTGCCATCTTTATTCTCATCCTTCTAGGTGGCAGGCAGGTATCACAACTCCATGCCTGTGAGGTGATCTCATGACTCCATGTTTTGAAAGTGTATCATCAAGCTGGAGCACATGACTTACATGGCCCAGACAAGCAGGGTGGTGTACAAAGCTCCTTTGGTCCTGGAGTTCAGCCTCTCCTTGAATAAGACTATGCTGACCCTACCTCAGCCTCTCTGGGGACCTCACTGTAAGTACCCTGCACCTTTGAGCTGCTAACTTCAGGAGGTCCTGCCATTTTTATCTCTACCTGGGCGATGCCAGTGGTACAACCAAACTTTCCTTTCTAGATGCCACCACTCCTACCACTGAGTGAGGAAGGGGTCTTCATTAACTCATTTCTTTATCCCTCGGATTTCCTGAGGGCCTTTTTGAAGCTTAGCATGCTGCTGGTGTTTGGGGACACAGCCAGCAGTTATATAGTATTCACCCTCAAAAACATTCAAATGAAGATGAGAAACAAAGGATTAAACAGACAAGAATTTGTATTTAAAGGACATATTTTGAAATTAGAAAGAACTGCAGTCTAATCCTGGTTTTGCTTTGATTCAGCTGCTTGATTCAGGCAAGTGACGTGATGGCTCCCAGACGCACGTTTCTTTTCTTTAAAAAGGGGCTGGAACCTACCAGGGGTCGTTGGGCGGACCTCATGAAGCACAAAGGGATGCTTCAAGCCCTGTTTCTGCACAGAGTAAGAGTGTAGCGAGCATTAACAGCAGTAGTACTAATGTGAAATGATTATGATAACAATAATTATTATTTGTATTACTGTCAAAGTGTCTGAAGCCGCACAGGTTTGGGGGATAGTATTGAAAATTGAGGCAGGAGAAACAGGCGAAGGCCAGATTATGAAAAGTTTTGCTGCACCGGAGGGGGCGATGGAGGAACATTTCAGAGTTTTATAGTTTTAAACAGGAGAAAACAACCTGGCCTCCCACTTGTGAAAGATCACCTGCCCCAGGGGTGGGATGCTAAGTGTCTGCAAGCCCAGGATCGGTCCCTGCTTGTGACCCACAGGTGTCACACTCCTTGATGTATCATGAAGAATTAAAATGTGGACAGTTCAGTCAACAGACTGTCTGTGAAATTAATGAACCCCTTTTGCCTTCAACACCTGGTAATTATGCCTTTCAATTAAACCAGCTCACTGGCTGTCCATGATGTTATAAATGAACGCACAGCCTTACATCTTTCTAGGCAGCCAAATCTTTTCAGGCCTCAAATGTAAGAGGCCAGAGATAAAGAGTGAGGTCAGGGAAGGCAAAGGGAGGGCCCCAATCAGTTCTCTTTTGCTTGTCACGGAGAGACCTGTCTTCCCTCTCTGCTTGGCTGACAGAACCAAACATGTACTTTTTGTTTAACTGACAACAAATTTGGACTGTATGCATTTGAGCACATTTCATGACTCATTGAAAAGAGAGAACTGAACTAATGAAGTCTTCTGTTGAGTCTGGTTTCCATAAATTCAGTCATTCATTCCAATTTTGAGAGCAAGGATATTTTCTAGAGTTAGAAAAGGGGTGCTCTTTGAGGCATGGGCCGTATCTGTCATGAAAAAGTAAAATAACAAGTATGGTTTAAAAAACATTCAGTTCACATATGTATTCATTAATTCCTCATTTAGCAGGAAATTTATCAATTTTAAATACGTGCAATTTTAAACATGAACATTATGACAAGGGATATATAGGAAGGTTTAAGAAGATGGTTCTTCAAATAATCTAATGCTTAGCGATGCACTGCAAGAGGCGACACTCACAGTGGGGTTGGGAGTCCAAGGGTAAAGGTGTTAGGTCTGGAGGAGAATTAGGCTGTAAGCACAGGGAGCATGCGAAGTTCATGGAATAGAGTTCAGTAGAGTTGGAGCAGAGAGTAAGATGGGGAGGTGACATGATGAAACAAGAAAGGGTCATACTATGCACTGTCTTGTAATAATGCTTAGGAGTCTTGCATTTCTGCCTTACAAGCTAAGAGAAGTCATGGATGAATATTTTGCAAAGAGTCTTCACAGCTCTCATGGTTTTGGTATTGTTCATGTTATCTCTAAATTATCACTCTACTTGCAATGTAAGGAAGCATCTGGAAGGCAGTAAGGCTGGAAATAGGACACAATCTGAAGATTCGCAGGACTAGGATAGGGACAATGGTAGATAAAACTACAGATTACTGATTAGATCTATGTGGTGAGAAGAGGACAATTTTAAAATGACTCCCAAGTGCAATAAGTCAAAGAAAGACAAACACTGTATAATCTCATTTATATGGGGAAGCTTAAAAAAAAAGAACTCATAGAAACAGAACAGGTCTGTGCCTGGCAGAGGCAGGGGTAAGGGGTGGGAAAGGTGCGAAGGAGGTCAAAAGGCACAAACATCCAGTAATAAGACAAGTAAGTCCTGGATATGTAACGCACCAGTATGGTGACGGTATTTAATACTACTACATTGTGTATGCCCACTGACTTAAGACAGGCTTGTCTAGCCTGGGGCCCACGGACCACATGTAGGACAGCTTCGAACGCAGCCCACCCTAAATTCGTAAACTTTCTTTTAAGACATGAAAATTATGCATGGACCTTTTTCTTAGCTCCTCACCTATCATTAGTGTTAATGTGATTTTATTTGTGGGCCAAGACAATTCTTCTTCCAATGCAGCCCAGGGAAGCCAAAAGATTAAAAACCGCTGATACAATCTCAAAACCAAAATATCCAGAAAATGGATGGAAAACCATAGATGTTTGATTGAGCAAATTTATACCTTGCAAAATTAGGTTTTTAATGCATTTAAAAATAATACCATGCTTTTCTTTAAAATTTTCCTATAACTAGGACTTTTCCCTAATTCAGACTTCACTGGTTTTGTTGTTTTCTTTTTAGATTAGAGATTCCAGATCCTTCAGTGCAAATCAATAATCGTTCTGGAGAATACACTGATGAGGTTATTGTGAGGGTACATCTTGTCTGGCTGTAGGAAAGGATTATGGTTTTTTGTTTGTTTGCTTTGTCCAAAGGAACGGCAGGATCTGTACTTACTCTAGGACAATATCAGAACCTAGTTACCTTGCAGGATGTCTGCTGTATGTAGCCACAGGTTTCAGAAGCAGATGGCATGTGTTAACAGTATACGTATGAATTAGCTATGGGAATAACTTCTGCTTGGGGTATAAAGAAATTAGGGGGTGAGTCAAACTAAAACTGGGCAGCAGGTCTATGCAAAATGGAACTCTTATGCCTCCTTTCCTACTGTGTGTACGTGTGTGTGTGTGTGTGTGCATACATGTACTGAATACACACACACACATGCACACACATAAACCATTCTTACCCATATGCCTTATAAATCCATTCTATACTCCAGACAAGCCCAAACAATTTTTCCTTGACATTTAAGGCACTGGACTAATAGACCTATCTGTAGGGTTTGGGTCTCCAGATTTCAGGGTGATGGTTTACCCTGCAGCCTCCATTCTCTGCTGATTCAAAAAACAGGTCTGATTTTTCAATTTGTCCAGGTTTACCTTATTGTAAGAATAAGAGTGTTGTGTGAAATAAAAATTTTCATGGCCAAAAGCTTTGCTGAAACAAAGGGTTTTGTGAGACAGATGCTAACCAGAAAGGTCCAGGGTCTGAGGCGTGCAGTCTGAACCACCGCCAGCCGCTGGGCCAGGTGGGGAAGGCAACCGTGTCCACCGCCCTGTTGTTGACGGGCTCCTTCATGAGAAACAGACTGGGGAAGCGAGAGGCAAGCTGTTCTGAAAGCATTTACTCTGGCTATAGATACAGGGGGTGGGAGAAGGAGAAGCAGGGCTAGTTGTGGGATAGGTGCATAGTCCCAAGGAAGAAGTGTTTGCTACTTGGATTGGTTGTGGGCAGCAGACCAGAAAGTGCATGTAAAAGCATGAAACGGAGGCGCCTGGCCATTTTCTTTATATAATCACAGAAAGAGCCACCTGGAAGTTAATTCACAGTTTCAACATACATTAAGGAATGCAAGCAGTCTTTGTTGGTTTTGCCCTGCAGTTGTTCTGATTAACCTCTCTTGTCTCTTCCTTCCACCCTCTGGCCTGCAGTAATTTAACTTAGGGCATCTCAGAATTTTCTCCTTGTCTGTTGACTTTCTTTTCTTTCTTTTTTTTTTAATTCATTTTTATTGTTAGACTTATTGGGGTGACATCTGTTAGCAAGGATTACATAGGTTTCAGGCATACGATTCTACAGTGCATTGTCAACTTGATGTATAGTAAGTTCACCACCTAATGTGACTTCTCTTTCCATCACCTTATATTTAGCTTCCCCCGCCTCCTCTCCCACCCCCTCCCCTTTCTCCCCTCCCTGAGCTCTTTACCTACTGGAGTTGAAATCAGATGTCTCCTCTGACTATGGTTTCAAATTGCATCTCTCAGAAAGGAACTGGTATGTTTTCAAGGCGCGGCTATGTTGGAGCTGTGATTTTTGTTGTTGTTTTCCTCCCGGCCCCTTTTCATTGCTAAATGCCACCAATGGCATGTAACTTCAATAAGGTTTGATGGTGATAGAGCACTTTAACTGTACATCCATCCCTGATATCTAACATTGTGCATGGAACTTAGTATGTGCTTGATAAATCTATATCAAATGAATGAATTAAATCCAATGCACTGTGGAATTGTATGTCTGAAACCTATGTAATCCTTGCTAACAGATGTCACCCCAATAAGTCTAACAATAAAAATGAATTAAAAAAAAATAAATAAATCCAGAGAAAGAAAGTGCATCTATTATTACACTTAAAGTCCTGGTGAGGGAAGAGCAAATCTTTAGCATCAAAAAGCTTTCAATGGGGTACTGACTCGAATACTAGTAACAATGATGCAAAGAGTTGCATGTTTCCGCATTCACTACTTGAAATTCACCTTGAAAGAGTTGTAACACATTAACTCAATTAGTACCAACAAAACCTCCATCATACACTTGAAGAAAGTGAAACCCAGAGAAGTTAATTTAATTGCCCAAGATTTAACAGTAGCCAGATTTCAATCCCAATTCTGACTTTGTTACAAAGTCTGTCCTTAACCACTTCCCTGTACAACGGAGTTTCTGCCATCAGCTGTAGTGGCAGATGCATAACAATAACCCATTGAAGGAACATTAATTGAACCCACTAAAGACTTTATGACCAAATAACTAGGTTAGAACCAGGCTGTACTATATAACAGTCCTGTGAAATTACACAATAGCTCTCAACTTGTTGAATCTCAAGGTTTAATCTGGAAAAAACATTTTAAATAACACTTTTTATGTTCCTTATTCAGGTTAAATGTGATTTATTGCATTTAATTAGTAGCAGTTTTCTTCCTTTCCTTCCTTACAGTGACTGAGAGAAAACGGCAATCAGTAAGGCTCTCCACTCTTCCTTTAAACATTTCATTTCCTTCTTTTTCTCTGACATTTTTTGTTTAGTCTTCTGGGAATGAAAGTCCATGAACCACCAAATTCTAACTGGTTGGCTACAGGAGAAACATACGAAATTTATTAACGTTGAACCTATATTGAACCTATATTGGATGATTTGGAAGTAAGCTACTGGTCCTTGAGGCCCACTGTTAGGAATCACAGAATTTGTTCTGAACGAGAGAGAACACTGTAATCACAGAACCAGCTCTAACTGGCCCTATTCTGTTTCTAACAAGATAATGAGCTGTTCTTCAGACAACAGAACGACACTGCAAGTCAAGTAGCCAAAGCACGTGCAGAGGAGAAAATGTGACCTCTAACTACACCTGGAACCAAAGGTGCTCACCCCGCTGTGGAACCAAAGGACCAGGATGCGACCAGAACCTAATTGCTGGGACGCTTTCAGAAGCGAAGGGTCCACTGTCCAGGAAGCTTCAGGGCGGAAGCCCTTTACCATGTCCTACCATAAGTGGCCAGGCTCCAAAGTCGTCCTCTGGCTGTTACCAGCACACGGGTCCTGGCCCCGCTCAGGAGAGGTCAAGGGCAAAACAGTTTAGCAGAGAGAGAAGTCTGCTAACGCGAAAGCTTGGTGCCTCACAGGAGCACTCGGCGGAAGAGAATGGGCGTGGCTCCCCACGGCCTAAGGCACAGCATTTTCGTACGCCCTAGGGGATAGGGACTAGGTCCCCTGGCATGTGGGGTGGCGAGTTCCAAGCATTAGGGTGTCTCCACCTTTTTGGTCTGACATGGGCTTCTCAGGATAGGTCGTGGTGCTGGTGGGTGCGTTTAGTATGGGAATCAGGCAGGTCACTCAGAGGACTGGTGTGTAGGGGCGGTTTGGGGAGCCTTCCCCAAACCTGATTACATCTTTGTTTTAGCTACTGCTCCAACTGGTGGTGCTCCTTCTTGGTGGGAAAGCATGACTTAAGGTTGCCTCCCCCATGGCAGGTTTTGGCTACCTGACTACTGACTACCACAGGGAAACCTGCTAGCACTGCCACACACCAGCCTGTGCCCCTTCACCTCTGAAATCTCACACAGACTCTGTCCCAGGGAGACGGATTTCAGCTCTGCCTCCTGCTTCCTTGCCAGTCGACCTTGCAATAGAGATTTTCCCTTTTCTTAAAAAGCAGGTGCCGTAGTATTGGCTTCTATGTTCATCAGGCAGCGAGCCTTTGCTCGGTAACCATTCCTTAATCATAGCAAGTTGCAGATGATAAAACCGCATCATCATCTTTAACTGCGGGTCTGGAGTGGCCAAATGGGCAGCTAGACATAGTGTTTAAGAGTGTAAACTCTGAAATAAAATAAACAGACATTCGCATTCCCATGTTCTTACCTGGAAAATTGGCTGGAAAAGCAACCATCGAAAGCTTTTCAGAAATGTACATAATTGTTCAACCAATACTGAGTTCTCTGCCAGGAAATTAAGATGAAGTAATGAACAACGCAGACAAAAACCCCAGTCAGTAGGGAAGTAGGAAAATGCCTGTCCTAAGCCTGGCTGCTGGTAGGTTAATGGAGACACTCTTTTCTGGCTGCGACCAAAATGGGAGGTTAAGGCACTCTAACCGGTAGGGTAATTAATGCTCGCCACTATAATAAACAGTTCCAAAACTTTAAGAGCTTAGCACAGTAACAAAAGTATATGTCCTGCTCCTAGCACATTCCATCATGCCAGGATAGCATGAGGGCTTTGGGGAGGAGGCTCGGATCCACAGCATCACTGAGGAACCAAGGGCTGAGAGGACTGTAATCTTCAGCAGCCTCAGAGCTGGGCCCCCGAGAGTGACCTGAGCGTCTACGCCCATTGCCTGCTGGGCAACGAGACAGAGCGGAGGGTCATGTATGGTCTTCTCCATAAAATCATGAAGGGTTTTATGAGCAAGCCAGGTAGGACAGTATTTAATCACATGGTCCCAGTCAGCTATAGGTGAAGTTGGGATATGCAGTTTGGCTTGTTCCCAAAAGAAAAACAAAACAGGTTTGGTAAATGCATAGCATCGTCTGCATCGCCAGAACCAAATGGGATAATCTTTGTAAAACACCTTGCGCTGCTCTGGCACATAATAAAACTTCAAATAATGGTAGCTACTACTATTACTGTACTGGGATTTTAATTTGTTGGGTTATAATGCACATTTATGGAATTCAGGTAATTACAGAATGGAACATTTTGTTCTGTGTCAACCCATTTGATTATAAGAATAGCAATGCCATAATACATTTGCATTACGTTTTATTGTTTATGAAGCACTTATAGATAGGATCTCATTTTGTTTTCATTTTTCTTCTCAGTATTCTAAAAAATAGGCCTATTTTAAATATGATCAAGCATGCTGAAAGAAGGATATTATGGCCAAGGTATTATGGCTAACAAGTGATAGAGACAGGATTCAAATCCAAAGGTTGTTTTTACTCTTAAGGTCAGGGTTTATTTTATTATACCATGCTTCCCAAATCACTAAAATCTACAACTGTTCTCTATTATTGAAGGTTTGACTATGATGCCAGCAAACTCTGGGCTATCTGTTAAGTTCCCAAGTTTGTCCTTTCCTATGATCATAAAATTCTTGATAGTACATTTCTTATTTCAGAGGAATGCCAAGTTTTAAAAAATTAACTGCTTATTTACCTTTAAAACCTTGTGTATTGTATATTAAGGACAACTTTGAAAAACTGAATCATGTCCAGAAAAGAAAAAAAATAAGAACATCAGAAGATCTGGGAACAACAGTAAAGAAGTAACTTGTGGCAATCTGTATGTATTTATGCAGTAGAATGAAAGATCAAAGAGAGACTCAGAAATTGCAATGAAGTAATTTGAAGGACTCCAGAGAAGGGTACAGTTCTGCCCTCCCTGTAGTTACAATCATTTTTACACCCTAGATCTATGAATCTTTTAAGGATATATTTTTCATCTTTAAATTCCTACTGCTTAGTGCAGTGCCTGGCACAGACTAGAGACTCAGAAAATGCTGGTAGGTGGGCTCAGTATATTTACAAAGTACAGAACAAAGCCATTATTAGTTAGCATTATTAGCTGCAAATGTCGGCTCCATGTGAAGAAGAGAGGTTGGACAAAAGATGCTGTATGATACGGGATGTAGTAACTGTAAGGCAGTGAGCTCCCTTCTCTCAAAGCAAGCCAATGCGTAGCCATAACTGCTGCACAAATTGGGGAATGATTATCAATTTCTGAGATGTTTGACATTCTCTCAACATTTGGCACAGTGTCACTTCATGAAAGAGGCATGGGTGGCAGTGGGTATTGTGTTCCCTCCTTCATGCGCCCCACACCTGAGGTGACCATTAACAATACAGGACAAACTCCTCTGAGGAAAGCCAAAAAAAAAAAACCAAATCTTCCTTTGGATCTTCCTCGATCGTCTTATTATTAGTTTTTTATGGTCTATCTTTGTGCTCTGTTTTCTCTTTCTCACCACATACAATCTCATTTTCCCCCAAGAAGCTATCTTTTAAATTATTTGTTTTTAATGTCCCCAGTGTTTCTCTATGTATTTGCTTGGCCTTAATGATATCTCCTGTTAGGTTTTCTCACGCTGTTATGAACTCTGTGTGACAAAATACCTTTCCATTCCATTTTGAATGACTATGGCCTAAATCTTCCATGTTCACGCTTCCACTACTCCTACTACTGTATTCCCACACAGGTGAGAATAAAATTTTCTCTTGATATATTTAAACCATGGTGAATTAGAATGCACCTTCTCTGATCACACATTGCCATTATCTATTGGGTTCCGATAACAGTTTTATAACGTTTTCCAATAGCCTTCATATGGATTACCTAATTTTCCCTCAATTAGTTCTATGAGTTACACAAGGCATCTAATTAGTCCCATTTGACAGATAAGAAAACTGAAGCAGAGTGAGGTTAAATCTCTCACCCAAAGTCACCCAGCTCATCACTGGAAATTTCAGAAATAGAATCCACGTATTATTTCTGCCCCTGTGCCTTCCCCAGCTGCATAATACAATTTCTTTTTATTTCCATGATACCTGGTGACATGACTTGTGTCTGCTAACTCTTTCATAAAGATTTTTCTTCTTTTTTATTTTTTCCCTTTTTCTGTCATTCTCTAAGGTGGGAAGCATTACATATTGACAATGTAATGATAGGTAAATGGAAACACAGAGACGAATTTGGCACCCTGCATGAGGATCTGTGCATTTCTGTTACAAAGTTCGGCTTTGATGAAAACAGTTTTTTTCTGTCCTCACTAAACGGCAGATGGAATTGTCACGCTAGGCATCAGGACTACCGTCTCAGACCTAGTCGGGAGAGATGAAACGGGCAGGCGTCAGAGGAGGGAGGGCCTACTGATGAGATGACCCTCAGGTGCTCCCTACAATCAGCTCTCACCTACATCATGGAGCTTCTCGAGCTGAGACATAAACTTTCCCTTAGAGTATAGCCAAGGACTCACAGGCTATGAGTCCCTGGAGGGAAGAGCATGCAAGCTCTTACACGGAGGAATGTGACCTGACGCAGAAAACATGGACTCTTTAGTGCCCAGGGGATGGCGCTATGGGTTAGGCTGGCAGAAACTATGCAATATGTAACGTATAACGCAGCTGACAAAGGCAATGGCCTCCACAGGTCCTATTGTCCTGTCCACGGTGCTGGCGGAACATCAACCCTGGCATTTGACCTGTGGTCTTAAATTCTATTCATTGACAGAAGCACAACTAACTTTTCTACTGATTCTGTCTTGACACTTGCTTCTAATGGTTCTTCCAGTGTCCAGATAAATTAAACCCTTTGTGATTCCACCAACTGTGACACAAACCATTCATTTAGTTTCTGATTCAAATCTTTTCTGTCTAGACATGCCTATTGTTAGAAACTTGAGCTACTTTACACTCCACTTCAGACTCGTCTTGAGCACATCTCTTAATTGAGCTATTTTCTCATTTGTAGAATAATCACCTGGTGCCTACAGTGTGTCAAACATAATGCTAGGGGCTGGAGGCCTCATCCCCATCCGCAGCCTCCTTATGCAAAGCGGAGCACAGCATACTCCACATTAGCATTTGTTGTGCTGCCTAAAATTCTCCAAGGTGATCAGTATTTAAAAATTCAAGAGTAAAATGATTCACAGGCACTCTCGGCCAAAGTAAGCTTTTACTTTATTAATCCTCTTCTGCGCACTTTCACATAGGATTTTCTCTCAAAATAACCACGAGACAGGACAATGGAGACGAGAACACAGAATTTGGACTTAGATAAATAGAGGCCTAGGTATCAATTCTGGATCAATCCCTCATTATCCTTGTAACTTTTGGCAATTTTGCATCCTGGGACTTCAATTTCCTCCTTTGTAAAATAGCTATGTGGTACTCATTTTGTAATGTACTGTGGCAGTTAAATGTGATAATTAATAAAAACTGTATAATACAGAGTCAGGCATATAGTAAGTGCACAACAAAAGTTAAAATATTATATATGACTTTACTATTCTTCTCTTTACTTTAGGTAGTCATAGCCACTTCAATATTCATGGTGCACATTCATCATGTATTTATTATTTCCCCTGCATTTTACATTTATAATCTTATTTCCCTCTGCTGGTGGGGACCTATAAATTTTCAGTTCCAGTATTTCCTTCCAATATACTTTCATATATTTATTTACCTATGTGAAAGTCTGAAAAATATATGGTTTGTTGAGCGGTTGTATGACACTTAAATTAAGACAAATTGTATTATGTTATAAATACTGTTTTCATAATTTTTTTTCTTAACATCATATTTTGGGGAACAAACTATCTCACCTCATCTACATCCAGTTTAGTCCTTTCTGTTCATTGCATACTATAAATCTTAGTTTCATTTTTTAGTATTCATTTCATTTTATTAATCTGCTCTCTTATTGATAGACCCTAGATTGTACACAACTCTTTACTACAAAATGTGAAAGAAGGGCAGTATACAGTATGTTAGTAGATACCTCTTTCTGCACCTGTGAAAGCTTGTGTGGGACCTATACATAGGACCGTAATCGCTATATTTTAGAGTATGGGAAACCTAATGGAACACAAAGAACATGTTTTTTTCCCAGTGGCTGATTATCTTGTCCCATCACCAGTTCATGAGGGTTCCCATTTTGATCTACAAGGGTGTGGGGTCACTTTTTCTAGTTGTTGCCATTCTGATTGTGTATAATCATGTTTTATTACTGTTGTAATTTGCATTATTGTGATCAGTATTGAGATAAAATATCTCTTCCCAGTAGTAGTCTTGTAATTTTTTTTCTCTTGTGCTATTAAAAGAATTAGTCCATTTTTCTTTTGGGGTTCATAGTTTTTCCTTGTTCTTTTGTAGGAATTCTGATTAATTCTTTGTCAACTATTAATTTGAGTCTGGCACCTGTCTATTAACTTTGTCTATGTTATCTTCCTTTGTTAAACAGTATATTTAATTTTGATGTTTTAAAATCCATTGATATTTTCCTCTGTGGTTTACGATTTTTGGGGTCTTTATTTTAGAAATGCTTCCTAATACTAAGGTCACACAGAAATCTACCTTCTACACTTTTATTACTTTATCCTTCCCATGTAGGAATTTAATCCATTTGCAGGTCATCCTTGTATAGGATGTGATGTAAAGTTATACTGCCTTTTCACTTCATTAAGGTCACTGGCATTGTGTTTCCTGATGTGGAAAGAAGCATGTGACAAACAGCACAAATAGATAGGCTAAGCATCAAATATGGGTAAAATTTCTTACTGACTTAATCTAAATCTAACTACAATTCCATTCTAGTATCCAAATAGCTTTAACAATCTTAAGGTTTTCTTTATAAATTTTAGTACTTTTATATCCTTTAACCAATCATGTGGATAAAAGAGCTTTGAACTGAAAGTCAGAAATGTGACCGTCTGCATCATTTTGGTTACTTGTTTGTTTTTCTTAAGTTAGGACACATACATACACACATTCACACATTTACAGGATAATGGAGTAGATGAGAACACAGACGTTTAGAATGAGAAAAATAAGGACTCAGATTTTAATTGTGATTCAGTCTCTCATTATTCCTGTAACCTTTGGCAAGTATGCCTCTTAGGCCTCCATTTCCTCATCTTGAAAATAGCTATGGCATACTTACAATGGTTTGTGACAGTTGGATAGCCTTCATTTATTTATTATTGAACTTGTACTTTTGTTATCAGGGGCCATATTAGACTTTTGCATCACTATTTGCCCAGCAGGCACCACAATGTCTGACTTACAGTAGATTAATATTTATTTATTGAATCACAAGGAATAGGGCCAGATTCTGGACTATATATTTCACTTTTAATTTTTTTCTTCTGATTTTTTATTTAGTAATAGTACCAGCAAATGCGTATAAAACCTAAACTACGTGACAGATACTGTTCCACATTCTTTGCATACTTAACCTGTTCTTATAGCAACCCCCTGGCACAGGTGTCAATAGTAGCCCCATTTCACAAATGAGGAAACTAAGGCAAAGTGACTAGATAACTAGCCCAAGGTTTCATAGCTACCAAATGGCAAAGCCCATTATGAACCTGACACTTAGGCCCCCAAGGTTTATGTTCATAATCATTACATATGGCTGCTTTTTAGAGTCTGAATATATCTACAGGATTATTGAGGGCCTGTGAGTTGAGTTTGTGACTATCAGCTGTCTCCCACTAACTGTATGACCATAAAACAATGTCATAACCTCACTAAGCCTTGGTTTTATTTTCTGCAAAATAGAAAAACAAATCACCCAGTTTCATGAAGTTCTTACAAGGGCTAAATGAGATAATCCACATGAAGCACTCAGCACAATGTCTGGTATATTAGCATCTAATACACATTTTAATACTAGTATTATTACACACACACACACACACACACACACACACACACACACAGGATACCAAAAAAATATGGATACATATGTTAAGAAAGGAAAAAACTGTATTAAAATGATAATACTCAAAATATACTAATAACTAAAGATGAACACAAGTCACATTTGATTTGTCAAATACAAGAGGTGCTCCAAGTGGTTACTATTAGTGTCCAGACGTTTCTGATTATGGCGAACTACTGCTTAAACAACGTTGACATCTCTTAACATGTGTTCATTTTTACATACGCACACACACATTTATACACACATATGTACATACACATATATCCTATAATTGAAAGAGATAAGTAAAGTATTTCACCTTTCAGCATTTAAAAATCACAAGGTATATTCAAGACATAGCATATTTATTACTTTGTAAAAATTTGAGATCTGCTAAAAGATGTATTTTATCTCCATAACATCATCTCTAATCTGAACGTGCCACTTAATATATTGGTATCTAATATATTGATATCTGATTATATTGGTATCTAAGAAAAGGCCACTTATCCTCTCTAAAGCACTGTAAAGAAGGGGAGCAAACCAGAGTCTTGGTCTTTTTCTGACTCTGACCATCTATGAGCCTGCAATGTGAAAAACCAGAAGATCAGGTTTGTTAGCTGGGTAAGACATTTCAAGTGTTAAGTGGCAGTGGTCTTGAACTGTTTTAATTTCATTTTTATTCTTATGAGAGTGGATTTCAATACCTCTCCATGCTTCCTCTTTCTCGTCTTCCCCTCTAACCCAGACCAAGGTCATCTTGCCCTCTTTGAGGGCCCAAGCCTCTTGCCACTGGTTTAATGGCTGTTGCAAGTAAAGAGAGAGTTATTGAATGTGAAGTGTCTGTCAGCCACTAAAAGCCTATGAATTAGTGCTTCCTGTCCCTGTCTGTCAGGCAGCATGCTTTCATTGAGAAATACTTATCCGCGTGGAAGGGCTGACCTGCCACTAATGCACTCTGCTGCCTTAGGCCCAGCTCTGCCACCCACACTGACCCCCAGGGAAAGATGTCCTATCTGCCCCATACAGGGCTCTCTCAGCTGCCTGCGTCAGAGTCAGGCTTCTCCCAAGTCAGAGGAGGTGTTGGAAGGGAAGGTTATTCTCCGTTTTAAAACTGATCTGAATTTTGTACCCAAGAACACGCCGAACATGCTTACACTCAGGAATTCTGAATGCACCTATTTTTCTTGCCCTTATTCTTCCTGACTCCTTCGTCAGCTTTACTTTGTGGTCCTGTGAATCTGTATCCTATCCCCAGAAGTGCTGAATAATACATGTTCTCAGTGCTCTGTGCCACTACGTCCTCTCGAGAGTACGTCAGTCCTCTCTGCAAGTCATTTGCACTCCAAACTATGACTTCCGTTTATGGCAGGGTGAGATTTTGTTTCATGTAAAGAAATTTCAGGAGCCACTGAGCACTTGCAGAGGTTGCTATTTTGGGAGGATGGTGATGATTATTTGAGGGATAACCAGCTATCGTATCGCTGTTGGCAGTCATTTAGAATACTGTAGAACTTAGTACCATAGCTGGTAGATTTCCAAGCATTATCTGACCATTTTCTCATTCTCATCTCATCCAGTTTTTTTGGTGTCTTGAGAAAGCTTAAAGAGTTTTGCTTTCTCCATTTTACAGATTTATAAACTGAGGCTCAGAGAGGTAAAGTGACTTAGTTCATAAGATACACTTATAAGGACATGATCTTCAGCTACCCAGCCTGGTGTTCTTTATTTCTATGAGCATGTGGCATATCTGACAGGGTTTCCCAGAGGCTGTGCTACCTTGTGCCTCTCAAGCTGACTATGTCCTATTGTTCTAAGTACTAGTAAAGTAGGAATCAGTTGTGCTAGAAACAAGTATCCTGAGCTGTTTTTCTGTCCTGGGGAACTGTTTGTGCTGCTGGAGGCAGAATACAACACTTAGGAATTAAACATTTCCTAAAAAAGATCTCAGAGAATTTTTAACCCACATACAGCCTTCTTTCTAGGTAAAAGAGACAGTGAGGGCTTCCAGGGGCTTTTCCACACAAACAGTCTGTCTTGGCTCATGCTGTGGACTTTCTCAAAATGTCTCAAAAGTTCCCCAATCCCAAACAAGCAGCATCTGGCTTCAGTGTGCCCTGTACCGGGCCTGGCACTAGTGACAGCTGGCCTTGGCCTGCCGTTGAGTTTCTCTCAGGTACCTCCAAGCCCAGCACAGGTGGGACACAACTGTGGATCACTTTGTGCCTCATGCCAGGTGGCCTAGGGCAGAGCACAGGTGGAGGCTGAACTTGACCAGGAGGCCCCAGAGCCAGCACACCTGGTGGCCAGTTTCAGATCTCACCAGAGCACCAGCCAGCCACCTCCACTCAAAGGGAAGACTCACCAGAGCCCTGTTAAAGTGAGTCCTAGTCTATAGAGTCAGCCCCTGCATAATGGCTACTCATGTGGTAGTCACAGCAAGTCCTCACAACCAATCAGCACGAGGGTCATTCACTCCCACTGGTGTATAAACACCAACCATGGCTCAACTACACAAGAGGGCACACACAACCTACACAAGGGACACACCTCAAGAACCCAGCTCTGGTGACTAGGGAGACTGCGTCCCACCAGACATCTACCAAATAAGGCCATTCTAATAATATTGGGAGACATAGCAGCCCTATCTAATACATAGACACAAACACAAGGAGGCAACTAAAATGGGGAGGCAAAGAAATGTGCCCCAACTAAAAGAGCAGAACAAAGCTCCATAAAACAAACAGACAAAAACAACAACACTGAACAAAATGGAGACAACCAATCTACCAGATACAGAGTTCCGATGAGTAGTAGGTTTATTGGGGTGATCACTTTATAAATGATATAGTTGTCCAATCACTATATTGGATACCTGAAACTGATATAATATTGTATGCCAACTGTAATTGAAAAATGAAAAATATATATATGTACTAAAAAGAAAAAAGAAAGGGACAATAAGACCAGACATGAGGAAGCATTGTGCTAGATGAGGTGCTGAATTATTCCATGGAGTTCAAACCTCCACAAGCCTAGTGAGCACAGGTACGCACTCTCAAAGGCCCGCAGGGGGCACTGTGAGTGTAAGAGGGGAGTGATGCAAAGTCAACTAATGCCATGCACTTCCCTTATGTGAAGATTCACCAATGAAAAGCCAGTCACTTTTGCGTTAGGTCAAACAGGGAAGAGAGAACTCCATTTCATTGGACATAGCACAGAAAGTCAGCAGGGTGCTAAAATAATCCATTTGGACATGGTCAAAGGCTGAGAGTGAAATTGCATCCTCTCATCTACTTCTGTTCCCAGTAACCAGATGCTGGTGGGGCAGCTACATGTGAAGGATTTCCAATCTTTGCTCCATACCAGAGCTAGCACAGTCTGCTGCATCCACTTGCAAGAACTGAGTACTGGTTCTCAATCTTATTTCACAAGAAACGCTGGACTGCCTGCTTAAAATGCAGATTTGGACCCCATTTCCAGAAATTCTATTTCAGTTTTACTCATTTTTCACAAATAGCCCAGGTGATTCTGATGCAGACAGTTCACATTCCACATATTGAGAAACAATGCTTTAGTATATTGACTTTGAATTAAGTGACATATTTCAGCAGAGGCAGGGGGTGGGGGGGGAGCTTGTTAGACTCACAAAATATTATTTTCTTAACATTTTACAAAGTATTTTCAAACATATTCTCTCATGTAATCCTCAAATCAACTGCATAAGTTTGGTAAAATGAATATTTTCATCTTTATTTTGTTTTTCAAGTGATAACTCACAGATATTAAATATTATGCCCGAAGTCACCCAGCCAGTATTAGAGATAAGAATGCAGCAGGGCTTCTTCCTCGAAGGCCAGTGGTTCTCAATGCTGTGTGTTTAGAATCACCTAATGAGTTTTTAAAATACGCTCATCCTCAGGCTGAAACCAAACCAGAATAATTGAATCAAGAACACATTTCACTCAAGCTTAGGTGTTTTCTGAAAATCTTCTTCCAAATGATTTCAAAACAGAGGTGAGAATCACTAGGGTTCAGGTGATGGCCCCATCCATGCAGGAAAAGGCAAAATAAATACTCAAGAGCAGGGATCTCCTCCATGAGGAGAGGCAAGATGAGCAGGTCTCAGCTCTGTCTAAGGCTTATAATTAAGTGACTTTGAGCTCTGGGGACAATTGTTGACACAGCTGTCCTCTGGCCTCCTTTTGCAAACTTCATCAGCTGTAATTAATTCAGCTGCTTCTCCAACTCCGAGAACATCACTGCCTCACCGGTGAGAACATAGTACAACTTCTGGACCCCTCTCAGCATCTAAGACGACCTCTAAAGAGTAGAACTGTGGGGGTGGAGTGGGGGGGCTTTATCTTTTCACTTCTTGAGGAAACTAGTGCATCACTGGCACTTTTATCCCCTGCCTTCTCTTCTGACCTTGTGGGAACAGAACCATCATGGCAAAAGGTCCATGCACCAATGGACTGTTCTTTCACCTTTTCTCTGAATGAATTTGTCTTTTCTATTTGTAAAAACAATACGCGTTAGCTGTTTTTGAAATGCAAACAATTCTGACAAGAAAAATAAAGGTAAAATGTGTTTCCCAAATCTTACACTTTTATCATTATATGAATAGTCCTTTAGATGTCTCTCTCACTGTGTATGAAACAGAACATTCAAAATGCTTTGTATTTGATCACATTGGTGCAGTTCATGGCATTTAATTATTGTTCAATAAACATGTGATACATTCATAAATACACATATTATACACACTTACCTGTAACCTATGTCTCTATCTATCAAAAATTCTTAAACAATCTTTCCTGCATTTATAGGTTTACATCATTCTTTAAAATGAAACAGAACAAAAACCTTTTAAATCCATTGAATTGACTTGTCGTGGTTTATTCAACCAGTTTCCTATCCAAATAATATTTAGGTTGTTTCCAGTTTGCCAATATTTCAATTTCTCTCTCTCACTCTCTCTTATGCAAACTGTTTCTTATACTCTATTTCTATAGGAGGATCCTTGTGTTAATGGATCGTCACATTTTCAGTTTGATCCCTGTTACCAAACTGCCCTCCAGAAATGGTGCACCGGTTTATACTCACACCAATGTGCACTGTCATTTTACACACTTCGTGCTCGGTCTTGTTTTGCAGCAAGGACACCCAATGCGTTAGGGGATAACTGACAGTTAAAAACCGTGTCTTTCCTCTCAGTTTGTCCCTTTAAGTCCACAGGAATTTATTCTATCTTTCAGATTCGGCTAGTGGCCATTTAGAACCTAATAAGTAAGAAAACTAAAACTGTAGGAATTAGGGACACTATGTTTTTTAAAAAAAAATTATTTTCAGGTCTCTGAATTACCTTTAATTGAGTGTATGGAGAAAGAAGAGGGTGCAGAGACAGGGAGATGAGTACATTTTTTTTTCCATGAAAGTTAAATTCAATTATTATGCACATCAGATGACTGCTTGAATCTAAAGAGAAAGGAGAAGGAGGAGTCTACCAAATTGCTGGTTGACCTTGAACAACATCCTTAAGTTTGAAAAAAAATTATGCAGGGGAGCAGCAATGGTTTTCAGTAGGGTGTTAGTATAAAAAATTTCATGATGAAGCTTTCTGGTCTCTTAGTCTTCAGGCCTTGTAATAGCATGATAGAGAATTAACTTCTATAGTACAATGGCCTGAGCTCATGTGCCTGCTTTCAAAACTTTTTTCTGTTAATCTTGAATAGTTTAGTTGAAGTCTCCAGGCTTTTTTTTTTTCCTTATCAGTAAAATGAATGACTGATACTACACACCTCAAAAGTTTGTTTCAAAGCTTCCATTACTGGAGACACATAAAACCCTAGGAAAACAGTGAGCAAATTCTGAAGCTATCACTAAGTGGGTGTATTATAATTCATGTGATAAGCAATGTATAGACGAGAGCATTGCACTTGAAGTTAGGAGGGCTGAGTTGGAGTTGGAAAGTTTTGTCACTTACCAGATTTGCAGCCTTTGGCAAGTCACTCTGTTGAGAACCAAGAAGAGCCAAAGAAAACTCTGAATCCTTATTCTGCCTCTTTTGTAAACTGGCATTAATAGAGTATGCTCTGTCTATGTCAAGATGTACTGGGGAGGTTCAGAACTGAAATACATGAAATATGCAAAAATCTGTTAGACCTGTGGATCGCCATGGGAATGTGAAGGATTTTAGAATTATATTTCTAATATAACTGTTGATGGTGTCCTCCAGCTCTGTGATTCCAGGATTCTCTAGGTCTAAAATGTGACAAGAGGATGGAAGGTCTAGGCTCACCTGTGCTTGTGCATTTATGGACACACATGTGCTCTAGGGAGAGGGAAGGAATTGGCAGGATGTTGTGGCTACAGATGGGCCTAAATCTAGAATCCTGTCACATACCTGTTACATAAATGCAAACAGTCATCTGAATTTTCTCAGTCTAACTTCCTTCATCGGGGGAAAAAAAAAGATCATAGCAAATAAATCCATGCTACTGTGTAAGGTTATCATGATCATGAGCACACGGCAAGCACTAAAACGTTACCATTTATTAAGTATAAACTATTTGCCAGACAATAGGTTAAGTATTTGCATATTTTCTCATTTAATAACTCATAACACTCAATGATATAGGTTATATGAATATTTCACATCTTTTCATTTGAGAATAGTGAGTCTGATAAAAGAACTGGCTTGTATCAGTTCATAAAGCTGGTGAATAGACATAGATAAGACTAACCCCAGGTCAGTGTGACCTAAAGCTAGGGATCTTAGGCACTGCACTTCTAAATAATGTTGGCAATGCAAATTCTCTGTTAAACACAAACAATCCAATTAAAAAAATGGGCCGAGGATCTGAAGAGACACTTCTCCAAGGAACACATAGACATGGCCAACAGATACATAAAAAAGTGCTCAATTTCACTAGCTATAGTAGGGAAATGCACATCAAAACCACAATGAGATACCACCTCACACCTGTGAGAATGGCTGTTATCAACAAGACAAGGAACAAGTGTTGGAGAGGATGTGGAGAAAAGGAACCCTCACACACTGCTGGTGGGAATGTAAATTGGTATAGCCACTATGGAAGACAGTGTGGAAGTTCCTCAAAAAATTAAGAATACAGTCATGATATGACCCAGCAATCCTACTTCTGGGTATCTACACCCAAAATTTGAAAACCTTAGTCTGCAAAGATATATGTACTCTAACGTTCATCACAGCACTGTTCACAGTGGCCAAGTCATGGAAACAGTCAGTGTCCCTTGATAGACGACTGGTTAAAGAAGCTGTGGTACATGTACACAATGGAATATTATTCAGCCATAAGAAAGGATAAAATAGGACCATTTGTGACAACATGAATGAACCTTGAGACCATCACACAAAGCAAAATAAGCCAGACGGAAAAAAACCAAGAATCATATGATTTCACTCATATATGGAACACGAAGCTGAAAGCAACAAAGAAACAAAAACTCATGGACACAATCAATAGTCTAGTGATTAATGGTTATCTGAGGGTATGGGGGAGGGCATAAGGAAGAAGGGACAGGGTCTCAAACATATGGTGAGAGAAAGAGAACTGACTGAATGGTGAACACATAACACAACACATAGATGATGTACTATAGAATTGTACACCTGGAACCTATGTAATTTTTACTAATCAATGTCACCACAATAAATTTAACAATAATAAATAAAAAGTAAGTTTGTGTGGATGTTAAAAAAAAATCTGTTAACCATTCACTTGCAAAGTAAAGCTTATTTCAGAATACCCTTACCTATGTTCCTTTCCCATGCTATAGACAGTACAATCCACATGTGTATTTATGTATATATGTGTATATATGTATATGTGTATATATATATGTATGTATATGTGTTTGCATGTGTGTGGTGTGTATGTGTGTGTATATATATGTAGGTATGAGGTCCAACAATTAATTTCATGGACTCATCCTAGAAAAACTGCTACATACCTCATTGCTGAATATCACTACAGTCACCTGTGAAGTACTCCCCTTGGGAAGCTGTGCACTGATGCCAGTACCTAGTCCATCCTTCAAAGCAATTTTGGAACTTTTTTCTGGAATGGCCATCAGAGCCATCATTTTCCCCAAAAATCTGACAATTAAGTTCATGAACTTGCCACCGTGCACTTATGTTGGCAGCACTGTATAAACAACTCAGTAAGGTGTCATAACCTTGCAAAGGTTTTGTTTTTTTTTTTGTTTTTTTTTTTTTTTTTTTTTGGTGGGGGGTGGATTTTCTCCTTACCACATTCATGATGTTCAACATACAGATAAATATATAGAGAAATAGATATAGATAGAGGTATATAGGTAGAGGTAAATGCATACATATTTTATTTTGCTCTGTCCATTGAAAGGGTCTGGGTACAGCAACACCCCACATCTCCTAGGGTTATATTTTCCAGAAAGCAGACTTTTAGACAGAAAATTATTAGGGAATGCTTTGGGAAATCACACTTAGGGAAGAAAGGATAAAGAAGCAGGATAGGGGAAAGGGAAAAGTTAAGCTGGTATGCAGATCTAATGAAGGCTTCAGCTGATTCCCAAAGCAATTATTCCTGATTTGGAGCAAGAAGCCCAAGCCTTTAATAATAAGTCACTTATTTCAGGGGTACCTGTAATAATATATTGCAGGGGTACCTCGGGCAAGATAGATTTCTTAGTTGAAGTGACCCCTGAAAATGTTTGACAGCCAAGGGATATTTGGGGCAGCACTCCCAGAGCAGCTGAAATCTATGTGGTAAACCACATCATCCACCAAAGTGAGCACATCTTGCGTGCAGGTCTTGGTTTCAATACCATCATCCACTAAAAGGAACAAGGGATCTTTGAAAAATTGGTTGATTCCAAAACTGGGGGAAGATAAGCCTAAAACATTTTATTATGCCAATACTAAAGCAAGACTCCGAGAATCATGGAAACATGTAAAAAATAAAAATAAAAAAGGAGAGTCTTCATGGAGATTTGACTGGCCAAACATAAGGTAATTTAAATAAATAAAAACAATAACAAATTATGACACTTTGAATAAAACAGAAAACCATGAGTTCATACTGATATAACTTAAGTGAATAAACAAATGGGAAGAAGAAAAAGCATCTCATTATACTAAAATGCCAAGTAATAAATTTCAAACAACTGATGGAATTTTTAAAAACACTATTTCAAACATCAGTGTAATAATTAAATCAGGCAAATAAAAAAATAAAGAGATGCTAAAACTAGTGGATAAAAGTCTGAAGATGAATGTGATGTTTATATATCTTAAAATATCTCCCCACAAAGTACATATTTATTTCAAAGAGAAAAGGAATAACTCTGTAAAAGAGGAACTTGGCAGAAACTACCTTAATCAAGAGAATAACATTACCAGTAATGCTTCAAATTGAAATTGTGCACCACTCAATATGATGCAATAAAAAGAACACTTCATTACTGTCATATTTCTGCCCCCCCATGCATAATTTGAATCTAATTATGAGAAAAGACCAGACAAATCCAAATTGAGAGACATTTATAAAACATTTTATTCAATTGGCTTTAATCTTCAAAAATATCAAGGCTATGAAACTCAAGAAGAGATAGATGAGTTGTTTCAAACTGAAATAGGCTAAAGGGGCATGAGAACATAATCCCAGGTTGGATCCTTCGCTACAAAGAGTGTCTCCGAGGAGCTGGTAGAAATGAAATATGCTCTGTGGGTTAGATAGTTAGGGAGTAGATGGTATCCGTGTGAATGTCCTAATGTTTGTGGGCATACGATGACCATACAGGATAGCACCATGTCTGTAGAGAAGCACGCTAAAGTATTCAGGGGTCATGGGACAACATGTCTGCAACTTAGTCTCAAACGATTCAGTGGTGGGGGGAAAGCTCATTGTTTGTTGTGCAACTTTACTGTAATTTTGAAAATATTTCAAAATAAAATGTAAAAAAGATAAAACTGTCAAATATTTTCAGGTAAATAAAAAGCTGTAATTTCTGATAACTTTTGAAGAGATTATTATACATGTTAACATTCCTGAGTGGAAATGGAAATCAGTAATTTTAACCCAAAGTCACCCAGCTAATTCTTGGCAGCTCTGGAACTATAACCCTAATTATTATACTTTAAGAAAGACATCTTCTCTGTCAGACATTACCAAGTTAAAAATAAGGGGGGGGGGGAAGGAAAAGAAAAAAGTGGAAATAAACAATTTTCTTTACTGTTTAACCTAATATTCAACTTGATTATTTTGTGATGGCTTTTTGGGTACATTCAAGTACAATGATAAAGGGAAGGCACTGATGAAATGTGAGAAGTATTTATGAACAGTGTTTGGTTCATGCATCACCCTCATCCCCCATCACTATAGATGGAAGGGTAATTACAGCCCATTACCAAATTACTTGCAGTTATCCCTTGATCTTGTAGTTAATACAGTGAACTTCAATTTGCATAAATGTTATTAGCATATTTCATACCACATTCTGATCTCTTTTATGAGTGACTATTGCCTAGTTAATAGATACCAACTTGCCATATTTTCTTTCTTCCTTCTAGCTCTTCCTGGTGGCTCATTCAGTGAGAAAGGTGCTAGCTATAGCCTAACAGAGGAATCTAAGTGGCTAAACTATAAACTTTTTGAGGGTAGAAAGAGACTTTTATTTACCTCTGTATTCATGAAACCCAGCATTTGGTCAGCATTTGGTGCAATACTTTTGCCATCTTCATCTGAAAATCTCATGACAACCCAAATTTTATCTGTCCAATATTAAACCACTAATGACTCCAAAACCTTCTCTTAATTGTAAGGTCACCATTATCAACCTATATATTCAAGCTCAAATAGTGAAAGTTCATCCTCAAAAGTATCTTTCCTCTCTTACCAACCACCTACTACCCCAGCCTATCAATGCAAACCCCTTGTATCTCTCAAATCCATCCCTTCTCCCCAGCTTCCCACGTGCTACCTTAATCTGTGCTACCATCATTTCACACAGGAACAACTTTGGTAATACTCCAACCAGTTTCCCCACAAATGTATTTGTTTTTTTCAATCTCTTCTTCATACAAGCATCAGTTACCCTTTTTGTAACACAGATCGGCTCTAAATGATCCCTAGCTGAAATTCCCCTTAATTTCTTCTCAATATCTTTCAAATAAGTATGAGCTTTTAACCACTTTCCTCAGGTGACATGGCCCCAGCCTTTCTCCAGCTTGTACTTCTGTCTTCCTTGTTCTCATCACTCTTGTCACAGCCCGTTAAGATTTCAAAGCCCTCTTGGGTAGTGTTTGTGCTTCCTGCAATGTTCGTACCCAACTCCCTATTCTTTAATTCACACATGTGAATCTTATTTATCCTTCAAATCCCAGATTATTGATCACTTATCTTTTCCCAGCAACCTTAGCTCAGCCCCTACATTTTGTTCTTATTGCAAACTGATCCTGTTTTACTAGAACTTACGGCAACTCAGATTAATTAAGTATGCAATTTATGCTTGCCTCATACTCTAGATTAAAATATACAGAGAGAAAGAAATCATATTTGCATTACACATTCCCAGTGTCTAGAAGAGTTTTTGGCCGAGGGGATTCAATAATAATCTATGTAATGAATGTGTGAATGAATTAAACATCATCAGAAGTAGATGTAGTCATCAGAAGATTAAAACTCTGGTCCTAAATGTGTCTCTAATTTTCTGACTCACATTGAGAAATCACTTTCCCCATCATTTAATGGGATCAGTTATATGATAGTGCTGGGGTATAATCGTGGAATTTGAGATCTGGTAAGGTAGGTGGTAATATAAGGGAAAAGCCTCCCTCTGCAAATATACTTACATATCTGATTCTACTATCCACACACTACCTTTCATTTTCAGGTACAGGAGATGATCTGTCCATGTTCCTAGTTTAGGCCAACCCTGTCTATTGTACCCACTTAAGGACATTGCTTCTTTATTGTCAAATTTTTCTTCTCTAGTGGATCATTTCCATTAGTGTGAAGACATGCTATGATTCATCAATTTTTTTTCAACAGAAAAGAAAAAAATCAAAAACTCCTTTGTCATCGTATCCCGTGTAATTAGAGATGCATTTGCCTATTCCTCTAAAAAACAAAAAACAAGTAAAAAAAAAAAAAATAAACAGCTTTCCTCAAGAGAGATGTCCAGCTTCAAATAAGAAATATGTAGGGAGCTTTTAAAATACATGCCATTTTGAACCTCACTCCAGATGTTTTATGCAAATGGCATGTGGGAATCTGTGTATTTTTAAAACACATTTATCAGGTTAGTGAGCTGTGCCTGGTCTGTCAAATCTGTTGTTTTTAAAGAGGTTTTAAAAATGTATTTTAAAGACTGGAAATGAGGATACTGCATTTGAAGATAACTGCCTGGAAGGTTATTCCTTCTCCAGCTGATACCTTTATAAAGGACTCGAATTCAGGACAGTCTGTTTTATAGCTCAGAAGCAGCAACACTCCATGGCCTGCTGTCATTTCATGGGGTCCGTCTGGAGAACCAGGGACTGATTCTCAGACCTACACTGAAAGCATCTGCTTGTCCTGAGTGGTGGGCAAAGCCACAGGATTGATGTTGTCTTTTATAGTGTTCCCATCTTGGAGACAAGTTGTAAGAGTTTTAATGGACTTAAAAGCTTGGCTCTGATAAAGTACCACTTAACACAAATTAACAGGACAGATGAATGATCTCAGAGAAACAGCCTCTTCTCTTGGCTTTCGATGGACTGAGTTGAGAAACATGAACAAGGAACATCCAGGGTGAGAGGTCAGCGGAGATAAGACTCTAATCCAGTTGTTCCTGTTTTAACTTGTCTCTCTGATAATAATTCACAGTCATTCACTCAACAAACACTCACTGTGACTCTAATCTAATCAAGACATGTGTTTAGCCACTGAGAACTTACTTCTTGTCCTCAAGTTGCTGGTTGGGCAGATGAGGCATGTGCATATATACTTTTAACCAATCTTAAGAAAGGGTAAAAATTCTGAAAAGGATGGTAAGGGAAAGATCACGCCAGTTTGGATGGTGGAAATCAGGGAAATTCAGCCAGAAAGTAGGAATTTGAGCTCTTCTTTAAAGGAGTAGTTAAGTTTTATAAGAATCTCAAATCTGGCTCAAGCAAAGAGCAAGGTAATTTTTAGTGCAAAGGTAAAGAAATACATTCTCTAAGGCAGGAAGAAGGGAAAAGTTATTGAAACTCTTAGGAGATGGTGGGGGTGGTGGGGGTTGGGGGATGAAAATATCTAAAGAAGATTCAGGAAGAATTTTAAAGGAAGAAAGGGACGTGATTTAATCTGGACTTAGGAATGGGAGTGAGATCAAAGCAGAAAAGATTTATTAACTCTTTTGGAGAGAAGACACAGGGAGAAAAATTAGAGATGGAGAAAAGATAAGTTATGTTGGTATCACTATAATTTTTCACAATATAGAGTTTATGTTTTGAAGACATACTTTTATTCTGGAAGTATACATAAATAACCAATTTCGGTTTGCCTTTGCTTATCTTCACAATACAGAGATCTTTGTTAAATAAACAAAAAACAAGAAACCCATGATTTTAACAAATGTGTCCCCTTTGGGGAAAATCTCCTGCTATTCCCCTCACTGCTATGGAGTTGATAGACTAAACCAGAATAATTTTTCTCTTTTTAACAGTCTCAAAACAACTTTCTCTAAATGGCCCCGGGTAGACATCTGAGTCAATGAGGAGGTCTGGCACGAGCAATGAGGTCCCAGTAATTGAAGAGGGCGGGGGTTTTCTGGGCATAGTTAAGACTGTGCTGGTTGATCGTGGCGCAGATGCTGTTAGGGAAGCCGATTTGCTTTAGAGTTGCATTGGCAGAAAGGGCAACTGAACCAAGTAAATGGCGTTTCAGTAGAGTGAGGGAGGTAAGTGGATGGTCTAAGAACTGTAGACTCAGGTAGTTTGGATGGACTTCAGAGATTGCCTTGTCCAACTCCCAGAGTTTATGACTCTCAGCGCCAGAGGTTAAGTGACAAACTTCAAGTCATAGAGCCAGCTAACCATACATCCTAAACCAAGGCCCAGGGCTATAGTCTATGAGTCCAGCATTATCATGTTCTGGGTTCTAGGAGAAGAGTACAATGAAGGAAAACAGGCTCTCTTCTGGAGACTCAGACTGCCAGGGCCAGTGTCACGGGCCTGCGACCTATGCAGGATCCCACACTCAGAAGGCTCCCATACTTGCTTCAATGCTCCATTGCTGCTATCTTGAAATTCTCAATAATTTTGAAACAAGGTGCCTTGTATTTTTATGTTGCTTTGAATCCTGCAAATCATGTCTCTAGATCTACTTGATTTCATGGAACCCAGAATGTTGAACCAGCATGATGAGATAGTTCCTGTACATTGCTGGCACCTTGAATGTGTGCACCTTGTCCCCTGCAGGTTAGGTAGGTGGGAAGGTGGCAAGGCTGAGTCTTAATCATCACTTAGAACAGGTTTTGGCCCATGTACTAAGGTCCTGGACAGGCATTCATGGCTAAGGACTGCTTTTTCAAGCTTTAGGCTGAGGCATTGAAAGACCTATGTTCCTGAGATTCTGCTGAGTGGTTTTGTAAGAAAGTAATTTAACCTTCTGAGCCCGAGTTGTTATTATTGTTGTTTGTTTTTGTTGTTTTTTAATGGAGAATTAACAACAACAACAAAAACTTAACTGGTTGCAATGATTAAAAAAGAAAAAGCAGTATCGTAAACCATAGCAGACGACATAAAACTGTTATTGAAGGCAGTTCAGTGCTAACATCTCTGTGGAATTACGAAGCGTGGCAGGTAATACGTCATTAAGGGTACAGGATTTAATGTCAAAGAAACACGAGTTCAAATCCAGTCTCTTGTCATCTAATACCTGTGACTTTGGGTTAATGATCTAAGCAGTCTGAGTCTTATTTAGTTGATTCATCTGTAAAAATGGAGACACAACATACTACCCACTGAGATTATTTCAGAAATTAAGATGAGATCATGTATGTGAGGTACTTGGAACAGTCCTAGCTCACAGAAAAGCCTATTAAACGGCAGTCATTATTACTAATGATAAACTGACATATTTGATTCTCCTCAGTGCTAGAACTCAGGGCCCCTTCATCCAGGATGCTTATTCCTGGGCTCTGAAACATTTCTCAGACTTTCTAGAAACTCTGGTAACTTTTTTGAGTGCAGGGTGAGGAGAGGAAGGAGGCATTTGTTTCCACCAAGTGGGACCCATCCTCTTTTCAAATCCAGGATTTGGCCCAGCAAGACCCGCTATGCATATTCACAGCATCCAACAGCTTGTTCTGTCATGCCCAAAAGATGAATTATTGTACAGTCCCCCGACATTTCACTCACAAGCTGTCCATTCCTATACCAAAACCTGATTGGGACTGTGGCAGGAGGGATTGGGGATGTTTAGGAATGGGAGTGGTTTGCGGGGGGAACTTGGATGGAAACAGATGGTGGTTTGGCAGAGTGATTAAAACACTAGATATCTGTTTTAATGAATTGGCCACCCAGCAGATAAAATACTGCCATTGTGAGTCCCAGTCTTCTCAGGCAGCAACTGCAGCCTAATTTACAGGGGGCTTGCTCATGGTGAAGACATGCCTTTTCCCCTTGCCACACACTGTCCTTTGAATGCCATGGGTGTAGAATTATAAGGGGAGAGAGGATATACTTAGACAAGTGAGAAGAAATGGGTTGATTAGTTAGACACTTAGATAAGAAAGAAGAAATAGACTGGTCAGTTCCTTCCAAGGCTTGCACCAGTCTGCAAGATTCAGCGAGCAGTTGAATTTTCTGTGTGACCTTTGCTGAGTCACTTAACTGCTCAGGAATTCCTTTCCTATGGTAGAAAGTGCAGCTGACAATCTTGTCTCCTAGCTACCTCACGGTAAGTAAAGATGAAAAGATGAGATTCAGGTCATAAGTCACTTTGAAAGAAAGATACTGTGGCAACCATTAAGCCGTGTTGCAAAGTGACCAGCAGGGAAACAAAACAATCTGATATGCAACTGTTGACCTTCAGGTTCAGAATGGTTTTTATGCATTTGGGAGCTAATATTTCCACCTGTAAATTAGGAACTATTATGTGTAATAATGATTTAATGTCCCCCACTTAGTGGGAGGACAAGAAGAAACCTGTGACATTTCCCTGACTGCAAAAGCTAATTTGGAGTTGTATATTAATTAACTGTATTGATGCAGAACAAACCAATTGGAATTAAGAATCCCAGGTTAATGCTAGCCTTTCTGGTTTGGTGGCTGAGGTAATTCTCCCTGGATTCGTATGTTTCTAATTTTTCTCCTTTTATAGGCACACTAACCTTAGAATGGTAAAGCTGTCAATAAACACTATTCCTTTTATGAATTTCAGCTTCTTTATCTTTAAAATGGGACTTACTGAACATATTACAAGATTACAGGGGATCAAGTGTAGTAAGGGTGGAAATATTGGTAACTTATAAAACACTATGACCATGTTAGTTATCTAGTCATTCTATCATTACAATTATTATCAGCTTTTCTTTTTGTGAATTTTAAATGAGACTGAGTGAAAGTAAGGTATTAAATAACTATGTTAATATTTGAAGGTACTTTTTAAGCATGACTTCATAGAAAGGCAAAAAAACCCCCCACAAATATTATGTGATATATGAATAAATCAATCTTTTAAATGGTCATATTGTGGCACCCTGGTGAGTCTTAACCTGTCATGAAAAATATCACAATTAGTGCCTTAATAAATAGTAAGGTATAAAAGTTTGTAATAACTTACTTTTTATGATCACTTAAAGTTTGTATGTTATACTGTCACCTGCTTGAATTCCAATATGTTTTCTTGAGTAGGTGAGAAAGAAGTAGATTTACAGTTAATGGGGTAGTCATTTCACACAACCTGAATGAGACCCCGAGAATGTGTTTCATGTTAACATTGAGAACTCACGATCTAGGCAGTTGAGTGAATTATGTAACTTTGAAGATTACTGTTTCAATTACAACACTATAAAAATTCTAATGGGTCTATTAGGCTGATAGGTGGTTTTTTTCTGAGAAGAGTTTTGATGTCATCTACCACGTAACAGAAGCTTGAGAACAAAAGTAACTTCTAGCTCACAAATCATAATGGCCCTAAGTCATAAATGAAAAGTAGGATGCCTTCCTGGCAGCTCAAAACTTAGACATATGAGGTCAGACAAATAATTTCACGAACTTATCCTAGAAAAAGTGCTACATACTGCCTTGCTGAATATCACTATGGTCACTTTTGGGAAGCTATGCACCAATGCCAGCACCTAGTCCACCCTTCAAAGTAATTTTGGAACTCTTTCTGGAATGGCAATCAGAGCTGTCATTTTACCCAAAATTTGACAATTAAGTTTGCAAACATGCCACCATGTCCTTATATTGGCAGCATATGACAACTTACCAAATTGTTTGTAGAGATGTTTATTCAATATGTCTAAGTCTCAGTACTCTCAATTTTAAAAAGTAATATATAAACAAAGAGCAGAATTTTGGTACAAATTAAGTATTAGAATTTGGGACATTACAAACTGTATGAGAGTACTGCTGTCATTACCAATAGTATCATTGTGTCCTTCAGTGAAATGCTTTGGATAATTGGGTTTAACTAAGGGGAGACTTGTTGGGGGGTACCACAGAGGAAATGGCATTGATAGTAACCAGACTGGGTGGGATTTGGTGTGAGGATATGTCACCCAGAGCTGGCCCTTTAGAAGCAGAATTCAAAGTGGATTTGTAGACATTTCCTCTTTCCTCAGAGAACAACTGCTCTCATAGATTTTATTAAGCAGTAAATCTTTCAGTCATTTCTGGAAGGGAAATGAGGTAAATAAAAGAAGTTCTAGTACCTTAAACTATTGTTGTTGTTGTTGTTGTTTATGATGTTCTCTTGCTTCTTTCTAAGCCCCGAGTAGAGGGAATTTGGTTTAACTAGTATTTGCTCAATTGTAATAAATTGTCTGTCTGGGTCATAAAAAACGTTTTCAGATATTTGCCCAACCAGATAATCACTCTCTCCTCTATGACACATTTCTAAGATGCACTTATTATAACTGCCTATGAACATAACTGTCTTTGCTATTAGACTATAAGCTCCTTGAGGCATGAAACATAATTTAATTATCTCTTTTTCTTCAAGGCCAACTATACCACATGTAATATAATGCATACACAAATCTTATTTGCTGAACGTAAATTTATGGGATTCAATGTTTGCTAGTTGTCACTCAGAAGTCACTGGTATTTGGGGGCAAATATCTGAAAACTGAGACCTAACTGGGATAATTCAGACATTTAATAATAGCTATAATATCTCCACCTTAAATTGAAAATAAAATTAGCTTGCTTCAGCCACAGATTTAAAAATTAATTAAAATTACTTCCTACTTTTTCAGGAAGAGAAACATAATCCTGCAGATCATGTGTTCTAAACAATGTTCATTAACTATGTCAGAGAAAGCCATGAGATAAGAGGAATTGTCATGTTAATGTAAGAATTTACCACATTTGTTATCAAGTCAGATGTAATGGGAAAAATATTTTTTAAAAAGGCTCCCCAGGTCAAATTTATCTGTGCAATGCTAAACACAGTGTATCAGCCTCTTAGAAAATCCTGTGCACATTAAAGACCCAGTGAAGTCCTATATTTCTTTAGCATATTTTACTGCTAAATCAATTTTTTCAAGTTATAGACCAAGGAGGTTTACAAATGAAATTTTATAATGAGAAAAATCAAGGCAACCATGAGTAAGTAATGTGCCCATTGACATTCATGATATTGAGGCACAGGGGTAACGTAATATATATGTGTGTGTGTGTGTGTGTGTTTGTGCATGCACATGCACACATTATGCTATGAAAAGTGTTAACTCCTGGGTTAAATAAACTTGGAGGATTTATAATTTGTTTGTATAAGCAATGAGGCTGATGAATAGAAACATTTTAGTAAGTCTAGCATGATCCTGAAAGTTATAAAAAAAATGTTTTGGAAGTGAGGCATGCTATTAGCATTTTCTGAAGATATAAGGCAAAATCCTGCAGAATGCCAACTGTGTGAGTATAAAGACCAATATTATTCTATGTTTAGCACCTATCACAATGTTTGGTATGTAACAGCAAGTCAAGAAATATTTGTCAAATCAATGCAAACATACATTAGGGCCATTGAGTTCTCTGGTCATGAAGTTGCTCACTTAACCACCAGATCAAAATGTAATTATCTTTCAAGGCCCAGATCCAAAATCACATTTCCTCTTTTGGTACAATGTGAGGAACCAATAAATATCTTCTGCATGATGAAAAGAATAAAAAAATGATTATGGATACCATTTATTGAGCCACCAACATGTGCCAGACTTTCTACAGAGTCACTCTAATTCTTACAACATCCTTAAACACACACCATGTTTGCTTCTGTGCCCCATTCAGGGAGATAGGGTGCCACCAAGGCAAATAATATGCCCAAGTTTACATAGCTAATAACTGATATATACAGGATGAGAAAATGGCTTCCCTGCTTTCAGACTATGTTTTTCCAACTCTGCCAGCCTGCTTCCCACCCTTTCAGAGAGTAATATAACTCACTATTTTAAGCAGGCATCATTCATGTTATTGAGCAGCTGTGTGGCTCCAAATTTACTTGTCTTCCACATTGCAGGGAAAAAACAATATCTAATCTATATTAATTATAAATACATAACCCTATGTTTTAAATGCCAGATACGTGATGACTAGTGTTGAGTTAATTTTTTAGTAAGTGATAAAGGTTAAAACCTCGACAGGCAATCATCTTAGCAAAAAGTCCAATAATAATACCATGGTATTTAGGATGGTGAAGGGACCTCAGAAGTATTTGTCCCATTTTTTTTTCATTGTTTCCTTAAGCGGGGATCAAACCCAGGCTGCAGTGATGAGAGCGCCGAAGCCTAGCCACTACACCGCCAGGGAACCCTCCCAGTGTTTCTTAATGAGAGCTATTTGAGTTTTGGGCCTGACTGGTCTTTCTGATGCAGGCCCAAAAAGGATTCAATATGTAGCATCTTGCCTTTTCCTCTGCTTGAGGACAGTGGCACTGCTGTCATTATGGCAACCAGACATGCCTCTTCACATGAAAATAATTCTCCCACGAGTTTGACATACCTGCTTTGAGAGGTTGCTGCTGATGGTCCTAATCTGTGTGGAGCCTGTGGGTGTGGAGCTTACTGGTGATCTACACCAACACCACACAGCAAGGAGCAGAGCCAGGGCTGCTCTGAGCAGTAACAGCATCTACCATTTACTGAGGTCTTGGGAGCCAGGCCCTATATTAAGGGATTTATGTGGTCATTTTCCTTGTTCCTACCCACACAATGAGCATATACTGTATTTACAAGTATACTAGTACAGAAGTGCTGCATAGTGATTTAGAGCATGGGCTCTGAATCAGGTGGTCCAGGTGTGAGAATGGTCGCTACCATCTACTAGCTATGTAAACTTGAGTTAGCTGAGTTCTCTCTGTGTGTTTTCTCTGTAAAGTGGGGAGAAGAGTGATAACCTCCTAAGAATGTTAGGAGGATTAAATGAGTCAATCACAGGAAGTTCTTAAGCTTAGATCTAGCACAGAGTCAGTGTGCAGTATGTCTGCCTCAGATGATTATTTTATTGTTTTCCTAGCACTGTACTGGAAGACACTGGGAATAGAGAAGCAGAAGACAGACCTCTAATATTGAGCTTAAATTCTGGTCGGAAAAACATTAAGAAAATACTATATTACTATATAACTTACTATATATATCTTACTCTAAGCGTGTAAGTGTTCACCTGATGAGACAGGTAGTTTTCAGTCAGCTGTTTTGACTAGGAAGATCAGAGGCGGCTTTTCATAAAGCACTAGAATCTTACCTGCCCTTGGAAATATGGGCAAGGGATAGATCAATGCAAAAAAGGGAATGAGGGTATTGGATAAGCAACAAGAGCAAAGATATTTAAAATCAGTGTTTTACAAGATAAGGTGTGTGTGTGGGGGTGTGTGTGTGTGTGTGTGAGAGATGGTGTGGTGAGTGGAAGTTAGTCATATCTATATCAAAGAGCAAAACGTAATTAGATAATGGAACAAATACTAGAATGTACAACAGACTTGGGGCTGACTCAAGGGAGTTTCATTTGCCTCCTTGGAGGAAAGAGCTTATCCATTCACGGCCCTTTAACCATAATCCCAAGAATAATACATGAAGAGTGAAACTAATCCCAAGACACTGCAGAAGCACTAATTGTTTTAGTCATCGTGGCTGGTAATTGGGGGGTATGTTCAAAGGGTTAGATGCCTTTGCCTAAGAAGAAAGAAAATAAAAGAGCAATGTCAGGCAGAGATGTGATGAAAGACCTGAAAAATTAAAGCAGTGAGAAAAATAAAAGGAATTTGGGTGAATTAGCCCAAGAGAAAAGACAGCTGGGAATAAAGAAGGTAGGGAGTAGGAAGAGATGGGGCCTTGATGAAACAGTGTTCAACTTGCATTTCTTCATGGAAAGCATGGTTACGCACTACCCCTGGTCATGTGGAATATACAGAATAATGCAGATGGGGTCTCTATGCTTAAGAAGTACATAGAGTTACAGAGTCTCTATCAAGGATGTGAATAAAGAGCTTGAATAAGAGGGAAGAAGTGCTAAAAGCTCTGGTAGCTTACTGAAGAGGGAAACTGCACCAATCAGGAGGGCGTACAGTGGGTTCCCTGCCCACTGAGGACACAGACACAGCAATGCACTGGAATGCATACAATGTGCATTCAAACCCAGGTTCTGTTCTCCAGGAGCTCCTTCAGCAGATGCCCAGCAGTTTCCTTTCTCCACAGGCCAGTGGTTTGTTGTTGTTGTGTTTGCTCTGTGTACACGTTGTTTTGATCCCTGGAGACGTGTTAGCATTCCTTAAGGAGCCCTGAGGATTGCTGTAAACTGGACTTGGGCAAGGGCTGAGTTATAAGAAAAACCTCCCCAAGTCATGCTAAGGAGCAGTGGTTTCATGAATCCCTTTGCTTATAAGAATAACAAGGAGGTTAGGCCCAACGATGGTTAAAGTCACTTACAATTCTTAGATTTTATCATTCTGTTCATTTCATTTTCTCATTTACAGATTGCCTTCTCCTTTTACAGGTGAAGAGACTGAGATGTAGATGGTGAATGGGACTTCCCCAAAGGCAGGTAAAGCACACACCCAGACAGCAACTGAGTCTGAATGGGGACCTGGCTTCCGCTCACTAATTCTGTGGCTTCATCCTGTTACCCAGCCAGTCACCCGAATGGATAGATTCTGAGATTGATACCAAGGGGAAGAGTTCTGTTAAAGGCTTAAGAGTTTGTGGAAGTAAAATCTACTTCATCAGCTCTCCAGAGTTGAATTTTGCATCACTGACAGCTGCATTAGGGTTAGCAACATGACAATCCAAGTAGCAGGGAGCTTCTCCCACTCAGCCCCAATCTGAGGTTTTGTCCATATTTAAAGAGGCGACCAGGCATCTGTCAGCGCAGCTGGACTCCCCACACAGGCCAGCGAAGAAATGTCTTGCTGCTCCTCTGGTTGAACAGTAGAGGGAGACAAACCTCAGAGATTGCCCTAATGGGCTTTTTGACCACCAAGTTTTGGTTTTTATTTTCCTTGAAGTGTTTTTATGAAAAATATATATAAATGACCTTCACCTAAGAGTTACAAAGATTAGATTAAAGTGCTGCAGGGAGACATCTCAGAGTAACAAACTCTGGATGGGAGGAGGAAAAAGGAGCCGAGACCCAGCAAGAATGGGCCAGGTGAGTATTGTCATCAATCACCAACGAGTGTGGGAAGGTGCATGCGCCCCTGTGCAAAAGAGGGGAGAAGGATGTGAATGATGGAAATGAACTGGACGTTGGCAAACGGGTCATAACATCTGACCTCGTGTTTTGGAGCTGCGAGTACAGTCGTTAATGGCCAAAGCCATGCTGGCTTTTCTTTCCTTTCTTCTAGCTTTCCTCACAGGACTTCTTACAAAGTGTGTACCAAATACACAGGAATGAGTTTCCAGAGGGAAAGACTGTGTCTGGTGGGTCCGCACCTGTGTGACAAAAATCAAACAGAGTGCCTGATGCACAATAAACACGCCTTAAGTATTTGATTCCGACGAATCCATAACGAACATTGCACTGTCGGCCCCGCAGCCGCTCCCTCAGTGTTGTCTTAAACCACCTCAGTATTTATACATTCCCCGCTCCTAAGTCAGAATTATACGTCTGTGTGATAGCAGAGCTTAGCTGCAGCTCACTCAGCAGCCCATGGTGTCGAGTTCTGTGGTGAGTTCTTAGTGCTTGCTTGATGCCTGTCTCTCCTCAGTGTGCCTCTCATCCTCTGTGATCCTGCAGATCGTGTTTTACCTAAAGAAATCACCTTTATTCTGGGCAAAATTGACTCCTAGGTCCACTGCCAGTTTCTGCCAGCTTACGTTCATTTCCACAGCTTCTAAACACCTGGCAAAATAACTGCTGATGTAGCAGATGCTGTGCCGTTCCCAGGTAATTCAGGAATTTTTGCGTGTTATTGGTGCATTGAAGGTATCATTTGGAGCTATAAATAGTATGTAATAGTGGATACATAGTATTCACTCATTTATTCATCCATCAACCATTGTTTGGCAGGCACATCTTGGTATTTAAAATGACTTTTCAATGACTATAAATACTGCATTTTAAAAACATTAATTCTAAAATATATAATGATCACTAATAGAAAAACCTTCTCTGAACAATTAGTGGGGGTGAGGGGAGCTGTACAGAGACAAAGCTTATATCGGTTTTGCTTGTTTATTGATTTGTTTCTGTTTTGTTTTGCTTTGCTTCCCCCAGGAGACAGCTGTGATAGAAAGTCAACATGGTCACAGTTAGGAGAATAAATTCATTTTGGGTTATTGAAAGTAGAATTTTCCCATTCTCTTCACATGAAGACCCTAGAAGGGTGTGAACAGGATAGTGTGTGTGGGTTCTCATTACCTAAGAATGAGGATGAGATAGGACTATTTGGAATTCAAAAGCTGAAAGGCTTGATACCACTCAAATCTCGGTGGGTCCCAGGGGAAAGGGAAATAGTCATTCTTATTTTCCCAGGAACAGAAACAGAAACCCAACGTGACTTATGGTTAAGGAAAAGGCTAGCTTTTGGAAGGATGGCTGTATATGGGGATGAATGAAGCAAACATCCAGATGTACAAATGTAAGAACTCCAGGAAGGGGCACCTCTGGCTGGCTGTGGCACTGAGAGGGTAGAGTGAGCCTTCCTTGAAGGTCTGAGGACCCAGTGAAGGACCTAGGACAGCACTTGACTGACATTACTTGTGAGGCTCTCTTTATTCTCACCAGACTGTGTGTGTTAGTGATGGTAACCGACAGTGGCTGACTTCTATGAGGAAGGTAGCCTTTCTTTTGAACTGTGTGGCCTCCAAATTCTTTGCCCACTTTAGGGGAAGTGAGAAGCTCTGAATAGGAAATACTGCCAGGACTCATCGCTACTCTGTCCGTGGCGGGCCAAGTCCACTTTATGTGAAAATAAAAAGACTGATTCCCACACATTGGAACTCTGAGTTTGTAGAAATGTTCATATTGGATACAGGCCAATTTTAAGGCGATTTAGGTCAATTTAAACACATATTACTGAGGGTAAGATCACATCTTTGTCTCAGTATTTTTGGAGTTGTCAGACTCTTACTATTTCTCAAGTATTACTAGTTGTGTCACTATTTTATCTGTAATTCCTTGTCTCCACTTTTCACTTACATTTGTTGTTGCTGATGGTATTCTCCTTTATGAGACATGCTTACCCTTTGGCTTCAATGGTATCAAACTCTCTTAAGTGTGATTTTTCTTTATGTTATGATTCTGTGAGTAAACCTAACTTTGTAGTTGTTTATGGCCATCTGACTTCATTTGGCCAATGAGATGGTGTATCTTCTAGGCAGGAGCCTGTAGAACCCTGCCACAGCAACTGGCAAAATCCAGATGGCACTTCCTTTATCACGTTGGACCCTGAACCAAGGAAGGCATGCAACATGAGTGAAAATAAGTGTTTTGGCTTCATTCATTGACAGTTTTACATGTTAATTACTGTAGTGCAGCCTCCCCTTTCCTGACTGATGTTGTAGAAGATGCCTAGACACTGAGGTCTGCTACAATAGTACTCTGAAATATGAGGCACTGACTTTGCCACTGTGTGCCAGGTAGTAAGAAAGTAGATCCGAAGTTGGAAAGATCCTATTTTCTATTTTGCAGAGGTGGAGCATTTGGTAAAACTTTTATCTGTGGCAACTTGGAAAGAAGACCATGTATCTTATGATCTTGTGGATCTAGGAGAAATAGCCATGAAAGAGAATTTAGTATGTCTGGCTCCATCTAGCAATGCATTAATAAAGAGATGGTTTTAAAGTGTGGCCCAGTTTGTAAGAAAAAATGGAATGCAATAAAGAGAATTCATTAATTCAGGGATTTTCAGAAATGGGAAAGAAAATTACTTCTCAATACTAACCAGCAAAGAATGAAATTGAGGAGGTCTTTCAGTAGTAAAGGCTGATTAAAACTCAGACTTGTAGCAAGGATAAAAATTAAAAATAAGACCTTTGCACTCGTGGATATAACCTCCAGAAGGATGAGAATGTTAATAAGTTATGCATAGTAATCCATTCAACTGCATGTGCCAAACACTCCGAGAAAAGGGTGTGACTCTGAGGGACCCAAAGTACATATAATTACGTGGATAGAAAAGAAAAGATAAAGGAGAAACAGGAGAAGAAAGTGTATTACAGAAGTGAGAAAACAAGAAGTAGAGTACCTTTAAGAAGTGAAGAAGTATGTCTAGAAGAGAACTATGTATGTTGCTACTGGCACACAGAGCTGGCTAGAATCAAATAGATTTTTTTAAATCTAGCTTTTGAAAAGCTTGTACTAATGATGAACCAAAGACCTAGAAACAATCTCAAAATTATGTTACTTAATAAGGCAGTTGAGAAACTTTAGAATGTTAAGGTTAAAAAAAAAAAAGATTAGATACAAAATGATACATATTTTGGTCAGATTATGAAGTGAAATTTAAAGGAAATAGCATACATAGAAACAGAGTCTAGAGTCTATTTTCCATACACCAGTGAGCACATTTGACCATTAGCATGTTTGAACTCAATGCAAGAAAGGCCATTCCTAATGCGAGCTCTCCAGCAATTAAACAAGTTGACCTGAAAATACTGAGCCATCTATCATCGGTTTGGCCAAACCAATGCTGACTGTATGGCTTTAGGTGGTGGAAGGGAGTAGTGTACGGTATAATTCATTGGATGAAAGTTTAGCAGTTATTTGTACTATTCATATATTCAAACTTACCAGCCAGGAACAGAGTTAAATTATTTCACACACATAATTATCCTGTCTTACTGCAAATATTTGAGATTCCTATTTACTTCATATTACTAGTAATATTTAGAGCTGGAATTTGAAGCTAGGCTTTTGAACTTCCAGCCCATGGCATCCATGAATCTATTATCTATAGGTTCTGCTTGCTATTTTCTTCTCCACCTAATGGTTTGTTTTAATGAAATGGTACAGAAGATTCACAATCCTCATTGAATAGTGCTTCACAGCAAAAATGTGGATGGGTGTAGTAGAAGAAATTTTGAAATCTAAATCAGATTTGCATTTTTGGGCTAACCTTACTTTACTGGAAGACCAAAGGTTGAAATTTGAACCTGTTCTTTGATCTGTTTCTTAATTTGCAGGAAAGACTACCATCTACCTCTGCCTTCCTCTATTCCATTGAGGATTGGATTGTATTTCATGAATAGATTCTTCATAAAAAGAATGTAATCTGCTGGCAGATGTTTCAGGTAAAATTTACATAGTTCACAATGAAAATATTTAATAAGATAGCCTTGTGGTATAAAGTCCATGTCTGTCATGCTTTAGCAGACTACTTCTTCCCTCATTTTTTTATTTCAGCAAAGCAAAATGTAACTCTGAAGACTTTTTAGCTTAGAGAAGAAGACTCTTATTTTTCAGTATAATTTCTTGTTCATTTGCCTCTTCAGCAACACATATTAAGGTTTCCCCCTCCACCAAGTTCTCAACCCACCTGGGAGAAGATGAAGCTAAAATACTTCATTTATCTTTATTGAGCAAGTGGGTACTAGACATTTGGCTAGAGTTGAGTCCTGTAAATTAATCCTTACAATAAGTATAGAAATTGGAATTTATTTTACAAGTGAAGAAACCCACATTCAGAGAGATTAAATAACTCCTCCAGCATCTGCTAACTAGTATCAGTCTGACTCCAAAGCCTGAATTATTTCCATGATGGATGGACTGCTTTCTATTCTTCTTCAGCCAACCCATATCTATAGCTCCATTGCCTGTGATCACTCTTGGAGGTAATATCACTAGGCATGCGGTGACTTTGCTTAGTAAAGTCTCCATTGATTCCTATGGCCCATTAGCAGGTTTTAAGAGTAGCGGTAATGCATAACCATGAAATTCAAACTTAGCCTGGAATTGAAGGCCTTCCACTGTCCAATTCTAATGCAGTTCCAGACAACTACCATTGCTTTCTTTCATGCATTCTCTGCTCTATCCACATCAAATTGCAAGTTCTCTCCCAACTAGAATGCAAACTCCATGTGAACTGAATTATGTTTGTCAGTCTTGTTCAATGCTGAATCGCTACCCTCCAGAATAGTCACTGTCACAAAGCAGACACTCAATTAATAGATGTTGGATGGGTGAATAAATCATTGAACATGCTGCTCTATCCTATTTCTAGACATCATCTGAAATGCCTTATATCTGTCTATATCACTCAACATTCAAGGTTGAGTTCAAAGGCTACCTCCTTTATTCTTAAATTTTCAGCCTGAAGCAATATAGAGTTAGTGTCTTAGTCCATTTGGGCTGCTATGACAAAAATACCATAGAATGAATGACTTCAATAACAAATACTTTTTTTTCCACAGTTCTGTAGGTTCATAGATGGTTTTCTTCTCATTGTGCCCTCACTCGGAAAATGATCGAGAGAGCTCTCTGGGGTCTCTTTTATAACGGGACAAATCCTATTCATGAAGGTTCCGCCATCATGACTTAATCACCTCCCAAGGCTCTGCCTCCCAAAGCTGCCACACGGGGGGTTAGTTTTTCAATACATGAATACTGTGGAATACAAATAGTCAATCCAGAAGCATTAGTGAATATATAAAATTTGGGAGTTCCCTGGTGGTGTAGTGGCTTAAGGCTTCAGCGCTGGCACTGTCAACACTGCGGCCTGGGTTCAATTCCCAGCCAGGGAACTATCTACATACAAAAAAAAAAAAAAGAATATATAAAATTTCTAATATTAGATTGGCTTCTATGAGCTTGGATGTAAGAAGTAGCAACACACTTCCAACTTACCTTCAAGTTCCTCTCTCTAACTTCATATATAGAACACTTCGAGGCAACAAGAAGTGCCCTCCCAAGATCACATAGACAGTAACTAGTTATAAATATGTACAGAAAGAAATCCAGGCCTATGCCCTCCATCCAACTTCAAGACTGTTTTTGCTTATCTAAAGAGTAATGAATTATAAAACTTCAATACTCTTGCATGTGAACAGCTAATTGTTATTTTTAAATGCATAGAAAGACACACAGGTATTGCATATTTACTTCCACAGGTTACCATGTGAAAATGTGCAAGTGGGAGGAAGCTCAGACAGTTCACTGGGAAGACAATCTGTACATGTGATGGGAATAGTAAGAACGCAGCCAACCTAAGTGATCCTTTTTTCTTTCTTTTTTTTTCCAGCATTGACCGAAAATCTTGACAGATACGGTAGCTGATAAGGCTGAGGAGCTGTAGGAGTCCGATCCAGCCTGTTTGAATAAAAGGATGAAACAAATGAAACAGACTTTTTTGAAGCCAAAGCAGCAGTAATCCCTCTTGTGTGTGCTTTAGTGAGTTTGGCCTCCCAGATATAGATTTGTATAGAACAGAGTAGCAGTGGCAACAGGAAAACTGGCTTTATAGTCAAAGTCTCAGGAGGAGGGTGAGGAAGAGGGAGAGGAGGGACACAACGTGGGGCAAGAGTCAGCACGTTTATCAGAGATGGCTCCTGTTTCTTTATACACACTTCTACTGGTCCCTTAATATATTGTTAGAAGGATGGTATTAGTAGTATATTGGATATGAACGTGATTGGTTACAAGGTGTTACTGTGAAGATATCAGAGGTATGAAAATGCATGGGTCGTTTACGGAGGGCTATTTTTAAGTTACGTTCATTGTCTCATTTGATTCTCACAACAAGGTCATAAGGAAGGTATTATATCTTGTTTTGTGGGGAGGATTTTATATGTACCCTGATGTTATAAAGGAGGAAACTGAGGCAGGAGAATGGCCACTGTGGTAGGGCAAGCACACCACCACATATTGCAGCCCAGCACTCCCACAGCTGTGCTGTGACACCAACCTAATGGTTTTCAGAGCTGACCATAGAGCAAGTAGGCATTATTTTCAGTGGTTCCCAAAATGTAAAATTGACTTCTGCCTCTGTCCTTTCTTCTACCCATCTTCCTTATTCCTTCTATCTTTTTCTGACATTCTCTTACACATATGATTGTTCTCTTTTTCTCAAATTCTTCTTTTCCCTCTTTCTCACATTTGCTCTCATCCTGGCTTCCTCCCCATCTATCTGACTCTCTTTTCTTCTCAGTCTTTTTGTTTCCACTAGAAGAAATTAAAATACAAGATTTCTGTTTAATCCAACTTTAAGTGGTATGATTTTTGAAATTTTAAAAGATTAGTAATGTTTGTTCTAGAAGTCTGAAAACAAACCAAAAAGGGAAAAAAAAACCCCAAGATACCCAGATGTATTTATGTCCTGTAATGTGTGATAATACATGTGATATTTTATTTCTATGTCTCAATTAAAAAAGGAAAATAGGCATAATATATGCAAAAGCGCACACATACAAACCCACTCAAAGGGAGGGAGACAATGAGTCCCAATGAAATAAACTGAAAAAGAAGCATATATTTATAGTACTGAAATGTAAAAGGATGCTCATCTAAACAAATTTGCCATATGAAGTCTTTTTAGGTCATTACAATTAATTTTGTGTTGTGTTTCTCCCTCTACCTGTAAGTTCCTACTGATACTTTTGATCAGTCAGAATGGCATCAAGAGAGATTTAATTCATAGTCCAGAAGTTGCTTATCAAGGACTGTAAAAGTTGAAATAATCCTAACTTGTACTTACAGAACTAAAAGGAAACAGAGAAATAAAAACAAAGGTACTGCATAACATTACATATGGGATCTAAAAGAAGTCACACGCATAGAAACAGCAAGTAGAAAAGTGGCTGCCAGGGCCCAGGGGTTGAGGGGAATGGAGACAGGTTGGTAAAAGGGTACAAACATCCAGCAGTGAGATGAAGAAGGTCTGAGGATCTAATGTGTATCATGGGGATTGTACTTGATATCACTGGATTGTATAATTGAAATGTGCGAAGACAGTAGAACTTAGATGTTACACACACACACACACACACACACACACACACAGGCACACACACACAAAGGTAAAATAAATGTACCACAAATTTCTATTTCTGTTCCTTTTGTTTTATCTTGAAAGCTAGGCTATCACTGGAGGCAACTATCCAGACCTTTAAAATCCAACCATGCCTTTGTCCAAACTCATAGTCCTTAAACCGCAGAGATAAAGTTTGTAATTTTTGGCGCATAACAAGGAAATGTGCTTTCCTATTGTCAACTGTGAAGCGATTTGGGGGTCTCTCCTGCCATCCCTGCAATATATACAGTTTCGTGGCTTCCACCTAGAGAAAAGAAAAGGCAACAGTTGGAAGAGATTTAGTCCCTGGTTGTGAGCCTAACTTCTGCTTGATTGCCATTTGCAAATTGAACCTATATATACCCAAACTTATGGTGAAAAAGCTGTGTCTATAAGATGTAGAACTGTGACACAACTCACAGGATGCAGCCAAAGAACAGGAGATAAGAATCTAGTGTTTCATGATACAAAACAGAATCTCCAAAGCAGAAAGAAATACCATTGCTTAGCAGAATCCCTAGGTCACCAGGTATGGTAACTTTCCAGTTGATTCTTACATCACACCTTTACTTGCTGCTCATTGTCTCCATCACTGACATGCCAGATCTTGTAGGGTGGTGGTTTCACTCATGCCATTTTATGAGTTATCCCTTCCAGCCAATTTTTCCTCTCTATATCATCCAGGACTTGGAACAAACACTTTGCTAAGCACACACTATGCCTATGGAAAGAGTTGTATGAGGGCAAAATCGCAACCTGAACTTGGGGAGCTGTTTTTATTCCACAAGCTGCTATTGTCTTAAGTACATATGATGTGGCCTGGGAAAGACAAATAGTCTTCTGAAAATATCTCTACAGGAAGAGCCTTCTCCCCAGTACCTATAAAACATTCATAACACCTTCATTGTGCTGTAAATCCTTAGCAGGAGTTGATAACAGTGTATGAATTTTTAATGTAACATTTATAAATGGTTATTAAAACTATCCTTAAAGTAAAGTGTCAGTTTATTTTTAATTAACTGTTGGCTATTTAAGCTCCCAGATGGCCTGGGGAAAGACCAAAAGGCCCACATGTCAATTATCCTTTCTCCTTTCCCATCTTTAACCCCTTGTTGCCTTTTGTCATGAAGTCCGAGGCACGGAAGCTCTAAAAACATAAACTGCAGATGTGGTCTCAGGAACACAGCATTTCTTATAAAATAGTCCTGGTGTATCTGTCAGCTACCATGACTGCAATAAAACTGTGAGGTAAGCACCACCTATTCTGAATCTTCACATCCCAAACCCACATCCACATACCTATAACCAGCAGGAGAGAAAACTGGGGAAAAGAAGTATGATGGGTCGATTCTACAGCAGTAGACCTGAGGCTTAGGACTCCAACTCAGGCTCAAGAGCATTGTACTTCTGAGTTCCTGAGCAAACCTCAGGTTCCTAGAATGTACTTCTTTACATGTAAATGTAGGTATGATGCAAACTGCTCTGCTTCTTTCAAGAGTACATTGTAAGCTGTATACACGTGACCTCCTCTTTTATCATCTCTCAGTTACTGATCATTGCTCTCATGGTCTCCTGGTATGGACCACCCCAAATTTTGAGCATGCTGTTTCTTTCTAGAATCCAGAAATCAGGCAAACCTGTCTCCCTTATGTTTTAGAGTTCCATTTTTCCCTAGAGCTGGAAAGATTCTTTGTACCTCATCCCCTGAGAATGCCCATGTGGCTCCTGATGTCACAGGAACAAGCCCCATTATGCATTATAATTAGAAAATATAATTGTTAGCAAGGTTGTTTCTGTCCCTTTAGGGCCTCAGATTTGCCCAGATGTGTGTTCTGCTGGTTCCCACAACAATGCATGGAATAGGCACTCCTCTGTGTTGGTTATCCTGGTTCTGACCCTGCCTATGTTGTATTATGAGTACGGAGAAGCACAACATTCAACATTTCTGCCTTTCCTTCATTTGCCTCCAAACAATCCAGTCTAGCATGGGGAATATGAAAATCCAGAAATCTGGTCCTTATAGGATACACGTGAATGCATGTGTTCGTGAGCATGTGTGTAAGTATTAACATTCAAGTATCTAATCATAGACTGGAGGACTCATTAATGTTCCTTAGCAAATGGAAAATTCAATCTGCTGAGCATGCATCCAAATTCCTTAGAATAGCATTCAAAGCCCTTCATAGTCTAGACTGAGGTGGACCTCTGGTTCCCTCTCCTAACACTCCAATGCTTCCACTTGGGGTTCTAGGAAGATGGAATTGCTTATAATTCTTCTTAAAAAACCGCACTCATTCTATGCTTCCTAGAACTTACACATACAGACAGCTTTTGCCAAGTATATTCTTTGTGTCCTTGTATACCTAGAGAACTTCTAATCATTCCTCAATATTCCAATTGGTTCTGTTCTCTGGGAAGATTTTCTTGCCCACGGAACCCCTGTGATCTCTTCCATTACAGCATCTGACACATTGCATGGCAATTTCCTGCTTACATTTTTGTTTCCTTCATGACAGCATGAGCTCTGTGAGAACAGTGTCTTATTTGTCACTCAGCCAGTTTTAACACAGTGCTAGACACAGACGAGACACTCAGTAATCACTTGCTAAATAACAGAGCTCAGATTAAGTTTCAACGTAAATTTTCCAGGTTCTACTGGTGACATTTAAAGGCAAAATGATTAACTCTTATTATTATGCTGTTGAATATTAGCCAAGAGCTCAGGCAGAGCAGAGGTGAATCCTGTCTTGATTCTAAAATTTGCCATATGGCATTAATTTCGATTTTTAAAAATAATTCATTAAAAAGTTTATTTACCTAAAAAAATATTAACATTGGCCACAAAAAAAATCATTTTGTGGTCAAGGATGATAGTGTGTCCATTCTAACTGAGTCACAATAAATTTAAGATGTTTGTAGAACATCTTAGTTTTAACTAGAAGAAAACTACTGTTTGGTAGGACTGTTTTGGGCTTGAATGTACCTATCAGGCTTCTCTGAGCATAATGTGACTAAATGCTGGTGTAAAGAGAAAGAACTATAGAAAAGAAAACCATTGACTTAGATAGAGTTAAACATAGTAGATTGAACACAGACTTTTCTCCACTCTTTTTCCAAATCCTACTAAAATGATAGTGACTAACCAAAAAAGAACTAAATACATGCAGTAAAAGAGAATTAAAGAAGAATTGATAGATAACAAGGAACGTCAATGGAATTATGCAAGTTTAAAAAAAAAAAGAGCCTACAAATTGTGACTGGATTAGTCCAACAGAGAAGGCTGAGTGGCTGGCATCATGGAAACCTGAAGAGAGTCAGGAATTGCAGGTGACATCCATCTACAAAGTAAGGGGTAATCGGTAGGACTGGAAATAAGAAGGTTAGTTGTAAGTGTGTATAAGACTCAGTTAGATATTCACAAAAGCTTCCTCAAATGCGTTTTACTGCTTTCTAAAATAAGACAGAAGACTTAATCCCTTAACATGCTAAATCAGAGCGACTCTAGTTTCAGGAACAACAGGCACAACTGAGGCTAGGAAAAAGCAATACATGGAAGACAAATGTATTGATTGGCAGTGTGCCTCTACTTGGCTTCCAGAATGCTAGAAACAAAGATCATGTTCTCCAGACATTCATCTCTGGGGAAAGTGACTGATTCAACAGAAAAGACTTATGTGAGAAGTCATTTGCCAACATAAAGGCCAGGTCCTGACCCGGCCACCTTTCAGTGAAGCCCACCATGGACAACTTGCACCCTTATATCCTACTCTGAGGATACCTCTTAGTGAGATAAAGACACAGATTAGATAGATAGATAAATAGATAGACAGACAGACATAATACAGATATAAAATTAAAGCTCATATAAAAAAGATCAAAATCAATACATCTTAGAAAAGAAATTGAGGAATGTAGAGAGCAAAATGAAATGTCTGAGAAAGTATAATTATTCCTTAGAAGGAAACATATTTAATCAATGAAACCAAAAAATGTGAAAATGTTATAGATAGAGAAAAAAATCTTGAAAATTGAAAACATGAAAGAAAAAATTTTAAATAAATAAATAAATAAATATATATATATATATATATATATATATATATATATATATATATTTTTTTTTTTTTTTAAAGGATGCAATGTTAAGGTCAAGAAAATCCTCCAGAAAATAAATGGAAAAATAGTTATAAAATAGGAAATAAAAGATAACACAGAAGATTAATACAGGAAGTCTAATATCTGACTAAAGTGAGTTACAGATAACAGAAAAAAATGGGAGGAATGTATTTGCCAAAAGAAATAATTCAAAAAAGGCCCATGGTGTACCCAGCAAGCATATCAAAGCATATTATTATAAGATTTCAAAATAAGACAAATAAATCAAATACTCTTAAAGCTTCCAGGAGACATAAAACAGATCATATATAAAGGACTGGGAATCAGAATGGCATTAGGCTTCCTAAAAACAATATTGTAACCTGACAGACAGTAAAGCAATAATTTAAAAGTTCTGAAAGAAAATTATTTCAAACCAAAAATTTTATACACAAACCATTATGTAATGCTAATAACAATATATCAGATATACAGGGAGGGACTCGCAAACTTAACCCCTATGACCATTTTATCAGAAGGATGGAAAGTGTATAAAACCTAAACAAGAGAGAAGGTAATCCCGGAAGGAGGAAGACAAGAATCAGGAAATAGGCCACCCAACATGAAAGAGGTGGAGGCAAGACCCAGTTTAACAGTGGAGGGGCATCCCAGGTCAAGAAAAGCAGGCTGTGGACAGCGTGTGAATTAGAGGAGATGGAGGGATCCTGGCAGATGGCTCTAGGACAAAGGAAAGGAAAAGTAATCAATGTGTTAGTGTTACCTAGAGCATTTTAGGACATTAAGAAAAAGATTTGAGACTGAATTAGTGATAAGAACATGGGAAAGTCAGCCTATGGGAAAATAAATGAGTCAATCGTTAATTTCAGGAAAATTAATCTATGGTATGTATGAGTACACACGTACAGAGACAAAAACATACATAATCATATTATGCTATATGCTTCAACTGTATACTATATTTAAATTGTCATGATGATATAAACTATGAACATAAATTTAATATAAAATTGAAGTAACTGTAGAGGGAGAACTGATAAAAACAATTTTAATTGGAAGATCATGTAAGAAAACCAAATTATTTTCTTTGAGAGTATAACATTAAACTAGCTAAGTATTTTTTTATAAACAAATAAAACAACATAACAAGTCTTAGAAATACAGAGATAAATACTTGAAGAAATGATATAAACATGTTGAAAGAAGTTAACTCTGGGGAGAAGTGGAATAGGAACTGATGTTTTTTAAGCTTGAATTATTGAGTTTTTAAACTATAAACAGTGTGTTCAAACATGTTAATAAAGAGGGGAGTGGGAAACTTGAAAAAACCCAGCATCTAAAAGGGTGAAGCAATTAGCAGGAGATGAAAATAGAATTATAATACATTCTTATGATAAAATGGGTGAGGATGAGTGGGTGGGGGTGGAAATTAACAGTGAGAAATGCTTGAGAGATTCAAGAAGGGGTGGAGATTGAGGAAACATGGAATTGGACCACTGAAGGACCATGAAGAGGGTTGTTTCAGGTCACCTGAGGCTGCTTCAGGTTCTGGCCAAGAAAGATGTACAGATAAAACTGAGGATGCAGCTTCTCCCACCTCAGACTTCTGCCCTGGGATCACTATCCATCTGGTCCACCCAGCCACAGTCTCTCATCTGAGTTTCTAGATCTTGTAGATAAACAAAGTGGAAGGTAAGAATCCTTTCCACTGAGGCCAGGGAAAGCTGTTTCTCCCAGGGATCCACACATCAACAAGTGTTTGTTCAGCTTCTCCTGTACTTTGTGTATTGGCTGAAAGCAAACAACAGCAGCAGCAAACCCATGCACAACCCTCCTCCAATAAATCCCAAAGTAAAAAAGTTAGATAGACAAAACAACAAACAACAAAATAAATAAATAAAGCATGGCTTTTCCTTCATGGGACACATGCTCCATTTAGAGCAGAAAGGCACTATCAGACCAAATCAAAATACTATACATGAGCACAAAGAGTCAAGTGATAAAATTCAGGCTTGAACTATTTATTGTAAAGACTCATGAGAGCTAACGTATTAATAGCTGAGAAACCCCATACAGGAAGTCTAGGACTAAACTAAGACTTCAGGGTATTACGGAGTGACAAGAGAGGACAAGTGGTGAAGGCAGGGAGAGAACTACTGTTAAGAGATAGTAGGATGTGTTTCTCCAAAAAGATACTCCAGTATCAGAAAAGCAAGCCCCCTTTCTGGATGAATGAGAACTTCTTCTTCTGCTTAAGCTCTGGCAACCAGCAGTAGCATGAGTTTGGACAAACCCAACCTCCCTAGGTCTAATGGCAAAAATTATGGCTGCCTTAGGTGATGACACTGAGGACCACATCACATAGGGAGATAATGCTTTTTTAGTTATAAAATGGAGCAAAGCAAGCAAGCAGAGATGGGACTTGGGGTGTTGGACTTTGTGATTGTAATTTACAATTCATTCAATTAAACTGAATCATTCAATGTACGTGTGTTAGATGCTTAGGTTTTGGAGGGGAATGTGACAGATATTGTACCAAGGTAGACATACGACTAATTACACAATCAATTGTTCAATTCTTTAACATGGCCCATCGAGGTTTGCATGATCTGATTTCCATCTACTTAAACCTCTCATGCAGCAGAGCTCCTGGAATGTCAGCACAAAGACCTTCCTTCATCCTGTGAACATGTGCTCCCTTCCCTCTTCTCTCCTCCTCCTCCTGTCTTAGATCTTAACTAAAATGGCCACACACCAGGGAAGCTTTCCTTGAGCTTTCGGCTGGGGTCAGGTCACCTTGCTCCTGTAAGCACCTCATGACGCTCTGTTGTAGCAGTAATCAGAAGTGTAAATACAAATTAAATATATGATTTGTTTAAGTGCTGTGGTTCCTTGCTAGAATGTCCTCCTCAAGAGCAGAAATCTTTTCTTTGTCACCACTGCAACCTCGGGGCTGAGTATGATGCCTGCCCGTAATGAGCCTTCAATACACATTTTCTAAATGACTGGTCAGACATACGTGAAAGCTATTTTCAGGACATTGGTCACAGGCAGCAGCAATTTATCCTCATGAATATTGAGTTTTCTTTAACAACCTGTTACAGGTCCATCCTCCTCAGGTTTATCTAGCCATCTCTGATTCTATTTTTATATACTTGCAGGTTCTTTAAGTTATCTCATAAATGTCAGACCCAGGACCAAATTACATAATCTTAGTCCACTGTCACCAGGAAGCAAAGACTTTTCTTTTTCTTTATTTTTCAATTTACTTATAAAATCAAGGGGTAAGGATGAAGCCTACTCTAATAGGGGCATTTATGGTAGTATAGAAATAACTAGTAATTATGCTCTCTAAATGAACTTGACTCTACTGCTGGTGTCAGATTTTGCTAAGTGCCCTGGGCCCAGCTGAGACTAATTAGGCCTGCATTAAATATTAAAGCTTTCTGACACCCAGGTTTTGACGGTGACAGAAACGAAGAAATCCTGTAACCTAATCTGTACCCAACAGGAGTAATTTATGTTCACTTCTTTAACAAAAGAAAATCCAATTATGTAGCTGGCTGGAAGATATATTTAAAGGACAAGTTAATGTAAAAAATTATATAAACATACACACAGAGTACATAAAATAAAAACGTCAACAGATAGTTCTTTTTGCCACCACTACATCAAATGCCCGAAGACCATTCTCCCATAAACCTGTGTTTGCATGGGAAATAGCTTTCTGCCTTTAAATATGTTTAATGGAGTATGGGGCATGGAGTCAGCATGCACCTTTGTTTGGATGGTAAAAATACAATAATGCCATTTTCACATAAGAAATGACTATTGTATGTAGACCTCACAACCCATCACAGGACCATAACACTTCGTTCCTTTAATTACCCAACCGGTAAAGGAGCAACTTGCTTTTTCTCACAGGTGAGAAACAGGTCAAGGTTAGGAAACCCGGTCTATATCCCAGTTCTGTCTCTAGCTGCAGGGGTGGTCTTAGATAAACCATAGAACCTCCAGGGCCCTTCTGTTTCCTTTCCATAGAATGCAGCACCCTATCTCTGAGACTGCTGGACTTAAAGGGATTTTCACCATCTACAAGCAGCAAAACTTCAAATAAACCTTATTTAGTGTGTAGATGCTGAAACACAACACAACAAAACAAAAATCAGTATTTTATTACTACAACTGTATTATAGAAGCCCAAATGCTGTTTGTTTTCAATCCCCTCAATGAGAGAACAAAAATACAACACTGCTTTTAATATAATGTTTTTATAATGGAAAAGTTCAAATATATACAAAGGTAGAAGTGATGGCATAATAAACTCCCAGGCGCCCACCACCCAGATTCAGTAATTGTTAACTCAGGGTCCATGGTTTCATCTCCCCTCCCCTACAAATCCATTTTATTTGAAGTCCCCCTGAGTGTATCAATTCATTCATAAACATTTCACATACATTGAAACTATGAGGACTCCTTAAAAAATGGTGACATCAAATTAAAAATTAACATTAATTTTTAAATAAAAATGGAGTTATTTTGGTGAACAAAAAATAAAGTAATAAGAGATTTTAAAGGTCATTATTGTTGGGTAAACCTCAGAATCTTATCTGTTTTTAATTATATTTTTATGGCAGAATATAAAATCCTGATGCCATGCAAAAGTACTTCAAATATTAACAGCCTTTCAGCAATGCACTAAGCAATATTCAGAATTTTTTTTACATAAATGGGATTGGCAAAAGAACTAGAATGCTATCTTTCACACCAAAACAATTTAATTTAATAGCTAAAGTTAAGAATCATACTTTTCTCATTTTGTTAGTATGTGGCTTATAATATCTGGGGTGTATGTTATTTATCATTTTTGTCACTATTATTATAGTTTTCAATAGATCATTTTATGTTCCCTAAAGACCTAGAATAGCACTCTGTACAGACTATGTCCTCAATAAGTATTTATTGAATGAAAAATGAATAAAATGATATTGTAATCAAATACTTGTATAATAATGAGGCATCTATCGAAAACTCTTCGGAAGGAGTTCTTAAACCCACTGGAATCCTTGTGAGCCAAAGAGTCCTAGAGAAATGAAATAACTAAATAAATCTGAGACATATCATTATTATTTTATTATTTTTTAATTAAAGCTAGGTTACGGGAAGACATGCATCTCCTTCTCTAAGCTATTACCCATTAAATTTACTAAATTTTGAAACTAAAGAGACACTGTAAGCAGTGGACATAAATAGAGAAGAAGCAAATGAGATTCTCCCAGAGAAAAAGTATAAGAAATAAAACCTGGGTTTGAGACCCTCCCTCCTTGGCCATCACTGACCTTAGTCATCATGTACTGTCACTTCCATCTATGGGACTTCAGTAATATAATGTAATGTAATTAAGTGTTGAACAAGATAATAGTTTTTGTATCTTTCAGCTCTCTATTCTGTGAGTCTCAATATGCAGATGGTGGGAACTATTAAAGTAAGCTTGAGGAAGATCCATCATTGGGAAAAATAACTTTTCAGTAACATTCTAAGAGCCTGTATGAAAACTTAGGGTTGGGGTCAGCCCATCTCTCCAAACTGACTGCCACCCTAGAGTTAAAAATAATTAGAATGTGGGTCGTCCTAGAGCTCTTTTGGACTGCACAGTAAGGAGGGCCCTTCTGAGCTTATTGGAAGAGAGTGATTTCCCTATGAAAGGGCAGTGCAATCAACTTGGAGAATATCATAGCCCTTCAGTCCCAGGCATGAGTGCAACAGTCTTCAAAGCCACACTTATTTATTTATTTTCCCATTTTCTCCCCACACCCCCTCCCCTGATGCACACTATGAAATTATGAAAAAAACATTTTTTTTTTATCCAAAGGCAGATGGTTGCCATGGGTTACAAGAGTCTTATCTGTCCCCAGGGTGATTTCACTGAATGAAACCATTACAGGAGGGAGGGGCTGAAGAAGAGAGGAGAGGTGGCAGGGAGAGGGAGATAGAGGGAACCAAATCCTCCACACCTCCACCTTCCTCTCCTCCAGAAATGGGGCTCTCTGGGATGTGCTCGGGTGCTACCTCTGAGGCCCCAGTGTCTCTTGCAGGCCTAACATAAACATAAAATTGTCCGAGTCAAGGTAGTTGCACAGAGATGGGGACAGGGAGTGGTCTATGAGGTGCCTGGAGAGATATTTCAGATGAAGAGATGACTAAAAAGGTCACAGCATGTTGGATGATAGAAAGCAGTTAGCTAAAGATTGGAGATCTCTCTCTCTCTCTCTCTTCCCCTTTCTCTCCCCTGATCTTTTCCTCCTCCTCATTATACTAATATTTTGAAATAATAGCAAATCAGATTTGGAAGTCAGTATAATTTTCTATTTGACATTGAATTTCTTCCACATCATCCTACTCCCAATAAGAGCTCATCTAATCTGTTTAAATTTCCAGACTGACAGGGAGCTCACTCCCTCCTAAGCATACCCATTCTATTGTAAGGTTATTTGCATTAATATTGATAATCAAGTCTAGTATTTATTGCATAATTGCTACATCTTAGGCTCTGAATTAATTGCTTTTATTTTATCCTCACAACTAATTAATGAAGTTGGCATACCTGATTCTCAAAACTAAGGCACAGGGTCATACATTAAGAAACTATAGGGGGGAGTTCCCTGGTGGTGTAGTGGCTTAAGGCTTCGGTCCTGGCGCTGTAAACGCTGCAGCCTGGGTTTGATTCCCAGCCAGGGAACTACCCACATACAAAAAAAAAAAAAAAAAAAAAAAAAAAAAAAAAAAAAAAAAAAAAAAAAAAAAAAAAAAAAAAAAAGAGCTAAGTTTAAAAATTAATAAAAAAAAAAAAAACTATAGGGGTTTGAATTTAAATCAATGTTTGAAGAATTCCTAAGCTTTGCTCTTTTAACTGCTATTCTGCCTATTTCTTGCATGCTTTCTCTTTTTCTCTCTTTTAAGATATAATCTCTGTTACTCCAATTTCATGTTTTTATTCCCCTAACCTTCCTGGTGACATACAGTGTCCTTTCCCTTTGTAAATATCTTCCTTAAATTATCATTTCCTGAATTGTTTATTTAGGCTACGTTACCTGATTCCCTAAAAAGAATAGTCTCTCTTCCAGTCTCCATACTCTACTTCTATTAATTCATTCCAAAGTAAATATGCTTTCTTCTGGTCTCTACATGTATTATATTCCTGAAACACAGAGAGGCAGCTGAAGGCCCCAAGCCTATTTCATCCATGCTGAGTTTAACTTATGTTTTCCTCAGGCTCTACAGTTTGTAAGTGAATAGCGGCAGCTGTTTGCATTTTTTCATATAATATTTCACCTATTGGTTACTTTTATCATTTCAGATTATGGAAACCTCTTTAGACACTATTTTTTTTCATGCAATATATTTGATTTCACCAACAGACTATGACTTAATGCATGTCATGAATTAAAACGTAATGATAATTATAGAGAATGTAGACAAGGATATAGTCTCATGTACAGAAATCTAGAACTGACATGAGTCATATATTTCTCCTTCCAGATTAGCTAATCAAAGGATACTGGAATAAGACACTGAAGGAAGGTGTACTTTGGGGAGAAGATTGGCTAAATACATAATTAGTTTCCAGTTGCATGGCTGCTAGTGATAAGCAGAGTAGAGGAAGGCATACCATGCTCTGAACCAAGTTTGCAACTATCAGAATCTCTATTGATACTGACTCTGTTTATATAATGCTATGGATGTTTTTAAATTACTTTAAAAATTAGAGAAACAATTCAACTTGCAAACAGTTCAAAGTACCTACCAGGTAGGCATTAAGAGATTTTTTTCCTTTAATCAATTTATTCCAAGTTTTTGTTGTCATAGTTGTTGCCCTGACCTCATGAAACTTATAGTCTAATGAGCGGATAAAAGTAAATTCACAAATCCATTGTAATAAGTACAATAAAGAAACATAATTGGGTTTTAAGACAGAAGAGACCATTCTAATAATCTAATAATTTAGATTAATAATTACAGAATGTTTTTCTGAAGGAACAATTTTTGAAGTGTGACCTAGTCTTTTTTGGGGCAAAGAATGAAAAATGATAATTTCTGGTAGAATGCTTTGAGGCAGAAAAAAAAAGGAAAGATGGAAAATTTAAGGAAATAAAAGAGGACTAAAGTAGCTGAAGGGCAGTGAGGAGGCTGGTGAGATAGAAGGTGTGAAATGCAGACAGGGCCAGGTCACCTAGGGCTTTGCATAATGAGTTTGCATAGTATTCTAAGTCTAATGAGAATCTATAGATGGTTTTAAGAAAAAGTTGTGACTTAATTAGACTCATATTTAAATAAGAGGATTTTGGCTATGATGTAGAAATAAAGTGAAGGAAGTTAGGAATAAAAATAAGGAGATCAGTGAAGAGGTACTGCAGGGTCAGAGATCAAGGGACAGATGGTGAAATGAAGGTTTACATTGGAGTAGTGCAGTTGAAAAGTGGGCAATATCAAGAGCTACTCTACAGGGAGGATCTACGAGACTTGGTTTTGAACTGTGTGTAGATGGTAACTGAAGAACTCGTCAAAAATTACAAAATCCTGATAGTCAGATTTTTTTCCCCTTGAAGAATTTATAGCCTTAGAAGAGAGATAATATGCACACAAAAAAGAGAGATAGGCATATAAAATCTAAAGAGGTTTGAAGAAGGCAGAAGGAGCCTCGTTTGTACCAGGAAGGCTTCACAGAGGTGGTACTATTTGAAGGAAGTCTTAATGTATGGCTCTATTTTAGGACACAGAGATGAAAGAGTGAACTCAATTATAACTATACAGATGTATGAGAACTCCTGAGGCAAGCAGGTAAAGACAAAGAAAGAGTTAACAAAAATGAGATGGAGGGGAGTAAACCTACGAACCAAGTTTAGCTGAACCTGGCAAGCTGCAAAATCAAAGAGCTGATAGGGCTACTGCTGCCACTTCTTGAAACAGCAGCCCTGACCTTGGGACACAAGCTTATCCGAGCTTGGCCAGCTGCAAGGACAAATTCAATCTCCATCCAGACCCCTACCCACAACACATCCTAAAATGCCTCACTGCCTCACATGTATGGCATGGCCAACCTGTCTGATGCACCTGTGCAGTAAGAAGAGATGACATAAGTCACCTTATCTCACAGGTGCTAAGCAAAGAAGTTCTCTGCCTAGATGAGGGAGAGCTCTCCCACAGGCCCAAGAGAACACAAGTACCAAAGCCTTGTTCATCGGGGCTCTTGAGCCACTTGCCTGCTCCAGCCAGCTCCTACCTTTTAGGAGTGTACTTTTCCTTTCAATAAACTTTCTCTTTGTTTCACCCTAATTTTCCTTTTAATAAAGTGCCTCTTTGTTTCACCTCTACACTTTGGCATGTGTCTCATTCAATTCTTTGCTCAAGATACCAAGAATCTGGACACCATGCTGAGAAGGCCCCATGCTCTGGTAACACTTCCACCACCATAGACTTGTATGTAGTCATGTATTTGGCACAATAAAAGAATGCCTATAATGTTTCAATGATTTTATCCTTTTTAATGCAACATTTAGTGTGTTGAGTATTCATTTTTACATATTTTATAGAAAGATAACTTTATAGTGTTTAAGGACTCAGTAGTGCACAACCTGAATAAATGAGCCCATTTTGAACCTAAATCTGTTGGACTTACAATTTTTAAATTCATAATTGTACCATCTGGTCCCCCAGCACTCTACTGTTTATTTTTCTCTATACTACCTAGCATAATACATATTGTTTATTTCCTTTTATTTATCTCTACCACTAGAATTCTAAACCCTCTGAAGACTAAAATTTCCATTTTGTTCAACACTGGATCCTCAGCACCAGGGTAAAAGCCTTTACTCAGAGTTACTCAATGGGAGGAATGAATCTGAAACATGGATGATTCTAAACCCATTTTCCTCCCACTAACCAAGGTCTTCTATTAAATTCAAGTATATCAGTTTTTAATGCTATTGATCTAGTTTTACCAACTCAATTCATATTTGATATTATCCTGCCTTCTTTTTATTACCCACCAGTCAGTCAAAAATAATTTATTTACCCATGTGCTAGGCTCCACAGTGACTCTGAAGACATACAAAGCAGACTGTGCCCTCAGGGAGCACATGATATATTTGAAGACACATGACATAATTTTTCAAAAGGTTAAGTAATACTAACACAGTGATATAATCAATATCACAAGACTGCATTAAGACAAAATTGAAATGCCAAAGAGAACAATAAAGATAATAAATATTATGGGAGATAAGAAGACATTATTGAGGATTGGGTTGCTCTCTTTTGGTTTCATAAAGGAAGGAAATTTGACCAAGATATTAAAGATGGGTACGATTTTCTTAGGTAAAGAGAAGATATTAAGATAAACCAGGCAAGACACAAGCAGAAACAGAAGCACATGAGTGAGCCAAAATAAACTGGACAATGTGTAGAAAGGGATATTTGAATAAGACAATGGAAAAATGTAAGTTTCTGGGGTGCCAAGAATGTAAGTTTCTATGAGAGCTGGAATGTATAACATGAGGTTTCCAAAAACATCTTCATATTAAGTCCTGACTTGGGATGACCTATATTTTTACCTTTGAACTACTTGATTAAGGCAAGGTAGGTAAAGACAAATTACACATTAAGGAAGGGGTATCCAACCTTTTGGCTTCCCTGGCCACAATGGAAGAAGAACTGTCTTGGGTCACACATAAAACACACTAACACTAACAATAGCTGATGAGCTAAAAAAATAAGGTCGCAAAAAAAAAAAAATCTCATAATGTTTAAGAAAGTTACGCATTTGTGTTGGGTCGCATTCAAAGCCGTCCTGGGCTGCAAGCAGCCCATGGGCCATGAGTTGGACAAGACTGTATTAAGGAATAAGCGACAGGCTTTATTAAGGGAACTTACAAGCCAATGGTCAGAAAGATCCCCTATTCTGTATACATGCAGAGAACGGGCTGGGGCCAGAATAATTTGCTGGAAACAAAATTGGTTTGAATCTTAGGTATAAGACCTAGTTCCCTTGCTACTCTATGGTGTTAGACTGAGGACAACTTTGAGAAAGATTTCCTTACCAGGCATTCATCCAGCTGTGCAGGAACTTATTGAAAATGGCAGCCTCTAGCACCCATGACCTTGTTAAATTTTATTTTACATTCATTCATTCATTCATTCATTTATTTATTTATGGGTTGGTTCCCTGAGCGGGAATTGAACCCAGGCTGTGGCAGTGAGAGCGCCAAAGCCTAGCCACTATACCACTAGGGAACTTCCCCAACTTTGATAAATTTTAGATTTCAGCTCCTGGGCAAAAGGAGTTCCCTGGTCCCTTGGGAAGCTGAAATCAGGTACCTACTTCTTAGCAATCCTACTTATCTATCTCACCAACTTAGAGAAATTGAGCATCTGAGATATCCTCTATTGACTGAAAGAATGAGTATTGACTGGTTCATTAGTTTACTCTAAAATGTGTATGTTGCACTTCCATTTAAAAACACTGTTAACTATTATGTGCCAGGCACTAACAGAGGTATGAGGTGCATATCAGTGAATAAGACAGAGCCCCTGCTCAGAGTTGAGGAAGGAGTAGGGAGGATGAAATGCTGTGATAGAGACAATAAGAGGAGCAAGTACCGGATACTGTAGGAAGGTAGAAGGAGGACACCTAAACCAAAGTGTAGTGACATCTAAACTGAAATATAACGATGAGCCGCAATGGACTATGGAAAAGAAGGAGCTTCTAGATGGAAAAATTTGCATGAGCCAAGGTCCAGAGGCGAGGAGGAACACAGCCCATTCACAAGGCAGTGTGGTTCCATGGGGCAAGAGACCAGGGAGAAATGGAGACGCCAAGTGGGCCCAGATCAGAAGAGTTGTCAGCTCACGTCAGGGAACTTGATCACTGCCCTAAGGAACCCTGGCAGGGTTTTAATCAGGGGAATACAATGGTCAGATTACGTTTC
>PVJL010002338.1:182360-203928 GCA_004026885.1 Lyroderma lyra
AAAAAAAAAAAAAAAAAAAAAAAAAAAAAAAAAAAAAAAAAAAAAAAAAAAAAAAAAAAAAAAAAAAAAAAAAAAAAAAAAAAAAAAAAAAAAAAAAAAAAAAAAAAAAAAAAAAAAAAAAAAAAATAATGTGAACCATAAATATGAACCACATATGTAATTTAAAATTTTCTAATAGCCACCTTTTTCTAATAAAGTAGATCAAAATAATTTTGGTAACCCATTTAACACAATGTATTTAAAAAATTTTTGTTTCAACAGGAAATCAACATACCCTTCTGACCAATAGGCTCTAAATTTGGGAGTTCCCACTACCCACTCACATTCTCTAGAACAACTCACAGGACTCAGGAAAGTGCTGTTGTGATTACAGTTTTATTATGAAGGAAACAAGTCAGGGCCAGTCAAATGAAGAGACACACAGAGTGAGGTCTATGGGAGCCCTGGACCCAAAGCTTCTTGTGTATCACTATCCTAGAAGCTCACTTGAGCTCTGGTAATCAATCACCTGTTGATCTTCCTGGTGGGGCCATCACCCATCTCAAAACTATTTTGGAACCCACCATAAGTTATCTCATTAGCATAGATGTAGCTTTGGTTTGAGAAGCCCACCATGAATAAACCCCAAAGTTTTAGAGGCTTTCTCCACAGAACCAGAGACAAAGGCCAACAGAATACTTTACTAGATAAGAATTTGGTACTTAATGCATGCTACCTGAGTATTAATATATACCAGGGCCCTTTCTGTAAAGGAAAAATTAGTAAATGCTGTAGACGTTGTGGACCATATAATCTGTGTGGTATATATGTCTTTATAGCTCTACAAAATGTAAAAATTATTCTTACATAGCTCATGGATTCTGTAACAGGTTATGGGCTGTATCTACCCCACCAGCCATAGTTTGCTGATCCCTGATATAATAAATACCATTGTTAAATTAACGTGCACTATTGGTATATACTATACAAAGATCAGACATTAATTTTGAGAATTCATCCTAGAAAAAGTGCTACGTACCTCATTACTGAGTATCACTATGGTCATCTTCAAAGTACTCCCCTTGGAAAGCTGTGCACCGATGCCTGTGCCTAGTCTACCCTTCAAAGCAATTTTGGAACTCATTTTCTGGTATGGCCATCTGAGCTGTTGTCATAACCTTGGCAAGGTTATGACACCTACTGAGTTGTTTGTACAGTGTTGCCAACGTAAGCATGAGATGGTAAGTTCACAAACTTAATTGTCAGATTTGGGGAAGGAAGACAGCTCTGAAAAGAAAGTTCCAAAACTGTTTTGAAGGGTGGACTAGGTGATAGCATTAGTGCATAGCATCCTAAGGGGAGTACTTAGAAGGTGACCATAGCAATATTCAGCAATGAGTTATGTAGCACTTCTAGGATGAGTTTCACGAAATTAATTGTCTGACCTCATGTAATATGCATTATTATTATTAAAATAATGCTGTTGATATTATATTCATCAACACAATTATCATTGAAGCAAACAACATGGCAGCAAGATTTTGGGAATTTAGCCACAATTTCATTTCAATCTCTGAATTCTTTGTTACCATCTGAGACTGGTGCTATTCAAGCCACACAAAATTCTGGGTCATATTCTGAGACAGACTGCCTTAGCTGTAGTTTGGAAATCAGTTTGTATGAAGAAAAATAATTTTTGTTTCATGCATTGTCTGACATTTTATGTCTTGTTCTATTGCAGTGGTTCACCTAGTAGCTTCATCTAAAAAGGGAAAGGCATTCTGCAAGTGCTGTCTGTATTGTCAAAAAATAATTTTTAAATTCTCTGATTACCACTTTGGCTGAGAGGTTCTTCTTTTCTATCTTTATTTGCCATTTCCCAAAGTGCCCTCTTTGCACTCACTGCTTCCTGCTGAAAGCAAGCTACAATTCCCACTTTGCTCAGGTGAAAGGGGAAATAACCGTGAATTAGACTCCAGTGTGTTTTACTCTTACAATTCCCGGGGTTGGGATTGGTGCAATAGGAACGTTAGTGATTGCTTATACCTCGAGGCACACGTAAATTAGCATTAATAATGAAGAGGGAGAAAAGGAATGGTCTTTGAGATTCAGGGACTGCTCAAAATTTTGGCACGAGACTCTGCAATACTGACTAATGAGCAAGAACTGGGGAAATCATTTTAAAGATTTAAACCACTTGTTTCTTAATTCATGTGAGCATCAGTCTCATTTCATTCTTAAATATTTGCCCTCCTTCCCAGAAGCAAGATTTGCTTCATGAATGGACAAATTATGTGGCATTTGTCTAAAATGATAGGTCTAATTATCGTTCTAAAAATCCTGAAATATTTTTGAGCTCCCACTAAAAAGTCAAATGTAAAGAATTCATAATGATTTTAAAATTGATTCAAAGTCCCATTTCTCTATGCTGGGCCTGGAAGTGGAAGGATCAAAAACTAAGCCAAAGGAAAAGAAAATTATTTCCAGAGGGCATCTCCTAAGCTTTTTGGTGGTTGAATGAGAAAGTTTGAGAAAATGAGATATACAGTATAGAAGGTACATAACTTTCAGTAAAAACAAACAAAATACCACCACACACACACACACACACACACACACACAGAGAGAGAGAGAGAGAGAGAGAGAGAGAGAGAGAGAGAGAGAAAGAGAGAGAGAGAGAGAGAGAGAGAGAGAGAGAGAGAGATGGGTCAGACTGATTTCTATTAAGCAAGAAAAATACAGGTAGAACCTAAAAATATGTTTCTAGAATCTTCATATGTTATAGATGTAACTTAAAAGTATGTTCAATGCAGGTGGACCTCCCTTAACCCAAAACACGTGCTTCTGTAGAAATAGAGAAACCATTGTTTTATAAGTCGCATCACATGCTCTCTGCATCAAAAGTACATTGTATGCTGAACCCAGAGGTGATACTTTGTATAAAGCAAATGAGTATTTTAAAATGGGCAGAACCAGCTCTACAGTTTATGTGGTTTATAAGAATGGCTTTTTCTATGAAGAGGTTGCTTAACCTAAGAAAGAGATGGGCGATTATGACTGAAGGCAAAGTAGCTAATGTCAGCATGGGGATGGACCTACCAGGATGTGGAGATGTGGGTGGTGGTTAAGTCAGAGGCAGCTGAGAGCAAGGAGGCTTTCTCAAATCTGTGTCTTTACATATAGGCTGTTTCCTCTACCAAAAATCTGTGTTTTCTGTATTTCTCCAATCTGTAATGTTTAACTTACATACGTCCTTTAAGACTTATTTCAAGCAATACTTCCTTTGTAAGGCATTTCTTGCAGCCTCCAACTTGACTTATGTGTTTTCTCTTCCTTTTACTTTCCATTAACAACCAGTCTTTGCCTCTATCACACTTCTTATCACTGTACTCCGTCTGTTGATTTCCTCCTCCAGTCTGCTCCCATGACTTTAACCAATGGTGCTATAGCAGAGGTTCTCAACCTGTGGGTCACGACCCCTTTGGGGGTCGAATGACCCTTTCACAGGGGTCGCCTAAGACCATTGGAAAACACTTATTTCCGATGGTCTTAGGAACCGAGACACCACTCCTCTATCCATCTCCAGGCAGGTCCAGCCACATGCAGATACGCCCACATACGAGTACCTGCCGTGATGACATCATTGCACCAACCCGATCACATACATCCCTCACAAATACAGGTGTAAGTGACAGGGTTGGCGCCATAATGTACTTATGCAGATCGGTCACACATGTGTAGAGAGCAGCTACTGTGTAGAAAGCAGCTGCTGTGTTGAAAGCAGCTACTCTGTTAAAAGCAACTACACCATGCTTCAAGACAAAATTTCATTTATTTGTAATTAGAAATAAATATCTCACAATATATAATATATTGTTTTGTGATTAATCACTATGCTTTATGTTCAATTTGTAACAATGAAAATACATCCTGCATATCAGATATTTATATTACGATTCATAACAGTAGCAAAGTTACAGTTATGAAGTAGCAATGAAAATAATTTTATGGTTGGGGGTCACCACAACATGAGGAACTGTATTGCAGGGTCGTGGCATTAGGAAGGTTGAGAACCACTGTGCTATAGCATCCATGCCCAATGAATAATAGATGAATGAATGAGTGAATGAAGCACTGGATGGACGAAGGAATTCTTCTACTCCTTCAGGTAGTAGTCTGAATTCTGGTGATATGAAAATGTTGACATTTCTACTAATGAGCCCACATATATGTGAGGAAAAGTCTATGTTGTACCTATTCCCAGGGAAATTGACAGCCATAGCTCTACAAAGTTGTGTTTTGGACAAACTGAGCAATGATATAAGCAGTGTGTACATCTTTATTATCCCTTTCTGGTCCCTCCATAAAATGTCTTACCACTCAGGCCTCCTCTACCCTGTCAATGTCTACTTCTTTCCAGGACAGTTTTGTTTTTGTGAGTAAATGTCATAATGTTATGTAGCCATTCTTAAAAGTGGAGGTCACCGGAGTTTATTGACTTTCTGAAGCTCATTTTCAGATTCCCAGACTATTGTATGTCTAATATTTTATTATAACATTTTTCTACTGAGATTTTCTAGATTTTTAAAAAACTATATTTAAATATAGATATACTATATATAAATGTATATTTATGTGTGTATACTATATATAAATATATTTAAATTATATGTATCTCCTGATGGAGGAAGGTGATGGAGTCAATTTGAGAAATAACTGAAATGTGAAAGCTAGGCTGATCACAAAATTAAAATAATCCTGGGGGGTAGATAGACAGAATGCAAGTAGCTGGGCACCTATAGACATTTTTCGAATTCTTTTCTCTCCAAAAAGAAAGGCAAAAAATAACATCAGGTGGATATTAAATGGTGGGAGAGAGCTGTTAAAAAAATTACATTTATTTGTCTTCACTGGGTCTCAGTTATGCTATCTGTAAAATGGGAACAAAGTTTTTGGATTTTTTTGTTTTTGTTTTTTGCCTTTAATACCTAATAGACATATGATGAGATTCAATAATGAATGTGAAATAATTTTGTAAACTACTAGGCACTACCAAGACTGGTAGAAATATTGACTTAAGTTCCAGCTCTCTGCCAAGGAAACAATAACTGAAATTGTATCTGTGCAATAACAGATGTCTGCCATGTTCTGTTATCATCTACGCAATAGCAGATGTCTCCTGTGTTCAAGGAGCTCACAAACAATATTGTCCCCAACACTAGACAAGTCATACAGGGCACATCTGGATAAAATCAATTAATCGCCAGCATGGGGCAAAATGCTTATGGGGATAACCATAGAGACATACTAAAGGATCGGCTCTTTGTTCTCAGTAATGTAGATGGAGAGGAGAGGAATTCTTGGTCTCTAAGGAATACCAAATGGCTTTGAGTGTGCGGGTCCCACAGGAGGAGGAAATCGAATTGAAAAATCTTGGGGAATGCCTCCAAGTTTCCAATCTCTAAATTTGGAAAATGGAAGGAAGTCAGAGGCTACCATTGAGATTCTGATTGAAGTTATGAATCATTCCCACCCCTCTAAGGGTCCTGCGCCCAATTCTACTATGAGGCTAGGGGGTTGACAATCCTGACACTATCTACCCAGAGTTGGCATCAGATCCCACAGGTTAAAGGTTCAGTCCTTCAAGACCGTCCCCTTCTCCCCACACACCAATCATGAGTCCAGGTTGTCACCAACTAGTTGGCTATAAAGCAGAAGTTCCAATGACCTCCGACTCGAGTTAAATTAATTTGCAAGAGCAGCTCATAGAACTCAGAAAAACGTTGTGCTTACCAGATTACTGGTTTATTATACAAAAAGATGTAACTCAGGAACAGGCAGGTAGAAGAGATGCATGGCGCAAGGTACAGGGAAGGAACTGGGAGCTTTCATGCTTTCTCATGCGACCTCTAAATCTCCACGGAACCCAGGAGCTCTCCAAACCCTGTGCTTTTCAGGTGTTTATGAAGGCTTCATTACATAGGCATGACTGAATACATCACTGGCTATTGGTGATTAATTCTACCTCCAGCCACTCTTTGCTCTCCTGAGGTCAGGGGGTGGGGCTGAAAGTTACAATTTTCTAATCGCCTGGTTGGGTTCCCTGGAAACCAGCTGCCATCCTTAAGTGCTTTCCAAAAATCACCTGAAAAGACACCTTGGTCACTTTCATCACTTAGGAAATTCCTAAGGGTTTTAGCAACTCAGTGCCATAATAGAGAACACCTAATTTATACTAGTGCTGTCCAGAAAGTATCCAGCCATGTAATATAAAAATAGAGGCACATTTATGGCTGGATATTTTTCCAGATAGCCCTCATATTTCTTATTATACATCACAATATCATACCCTCAAAAATAAGCATCAGATGTACCAAGTTTTTCATATATTTTCAGGGCCTTTGTAGATTCTATAGGGTCTTTGGAACCCAGATTAATAATCCCTATGTTTTATTATAACCTAGTTTTCACTCTGATGAGTGGAAGTCACAATACATTGAGGGTTTCTATACTAGACTAATATTGCCCATACATTGTATTTCCTATAATTCTCACAACAGCCTAATAGGTAGGTCCTATTATTTCCCTCCAAATTGCAATATGAGGAAACTGAGGCTCAAAGCACTGCAATGATTTATCCAAGATCACACTATTAGAGGGCTGAGAATTGAAGTAGAAACACCTGTATCCAAAGGGAACAAGGTGAAGCTAGGAAATTTCTGAGATTATTTTAGAATCCACATTGCTACTGGACAGAATGGTGTCCCCACCATGGGGAATGAACAGTGTTAGACGAAGCGCCTGTTGCTCTGGGCCCAGAAAGAATTCAAGAGTATCTGTACTGCCCATCCATGCTGCTCACAATAACTCTCTCAGGGACCCTGCCCTGAGAGCCCTGACCTTGCTTTCTTTTTTCTCAGATATAGAAAGTGTGCAGAAATGCAACCAGCTTCATTAGTTGTTTCTCTCCTGGGATGTGTAACAGCACATAGGGTTATGGTTGTGGGTTGGGGTAACTAAGCTGTCAACCTAGAAATGTGGAGGGGGCAGCCCCTATGTCTGAGTGGCCTAGGGGTTGCAGGTGGCAATTTTGTAGGAAAGCAAGGTGTTGCCAAAGGAAGGACAGATGGTTCCAGTCACTAGTTATTTATTTCTATAATTAGCTGCATGCTGTGATCTCAGATCATGGAGAAATTACTACTTCCTATGGAATCCCTCCCAGCATTAGGGAAGAAATAGGAATTAGAAGCCAAGGAGAGGATATTTGTTGAGAGGTAACTCTCCAAACTGCTGGGCTTGCAGCTGTGCTAGGAAGGGAAGTACGGTCTGGAGCAATTATCTGAAATCAGCCAAAAGGGTAGACTTTTAAGTCCAACTCTACCATGGTCATGTGTTTTTCATAGAATTTGCTCTTTCTGGGTTTCATGTTCTTCATCTATTAGAAAATAATATTTTGTGAAGGAAGTTTGAACTTTATGTGATAAACTCCTATTGGCTGCATATGACTGAGTCCATGAAACATATTCAGATTAAAAAAAAGAGAGAATGATCCCTAAATCTAGTATATTAGATGAACAGATGTGAATCTGAATCAAGGCACCCCCACCTTCTGGCTAGCCAGCTTTGAACAAGTGACTTACTATCTTGGACCCCTACCTTCTCTGTCTATAAAATGGGAAAAGGTAGTATGATAACTGAATAAGGGCATTCATGCCATATTCTTAGTGTGTGGCATAAAGTAAGCACTCAATAAATAAGTATTGATTTTATTTTGTTTCTATTTTTTTCTTTTCTTTTTTTTTAGTAGAGAAGAGAGATCTAAAAACAAAATATTTAACTAATGTGTCATAAAATAAGTCTAGTGCTAAATTGATCTAGGTGCAAGTCATCTAAGACTGCTGAGGATACAAAAAGACTAATAAATATTGGTAACATTCTCCAGTCCACTTTTGAAAATAGGCTCTTGTTCTCTAGAAATTTTCTTGTAATAATGTAGACTTCCATAATTTTCTTGTAAAGATGTAGCCTAGTGGATTGCTGCTTATGCCCAAATTACTATCCCTTCCTGGATTCTCTCTGACCTTGCATTCTGCTTCAGAAGTAAGATTAGCATGTAGGACATGTTAGTGTCTATTTCTGATATACTCCTTGGAATTAACACCTCACACATCCTGCCTCAAACAGCAGGGTTTGTACGTGTAGAGACAAATTGAATAAAAAAGTACCATTCTTTTTATGCAAGCCAAGAAAAGGAAACAGACTCAGAAAACAGCAAGAGACTGTCTGCCCACTTACATGTTTATCTTGATTGATATTTCAAGGCAGTTCTCCTCTAAACAGCTTCAGGCACTCTGCATATGTTTGCTGCAAAACCTCCCAAGGATTTTTCTTATACATGTGGTATAAGAAAAAGAAAATCATCCTAGTGATAGCACCTTACATATGCAAGGCATTTCCACCATGAGAAGGTATTTTCTCATTTAAATCAACACCACTAAGGGGGTGTAGAGGTAGCGTGAGAAGAAAATTAAGATCATACAGACAATATCATACCTCAAACATGCTAACACCTAATTACCCCTCTCCCTCAAAAGTGTGATGATGACCTGATGATGACCCCTACCTCAATTAATGGCACTCTAATCTATGTAGTTAGGCAAGTAACACATTTGGAGTCATCTTTGATACCTATCTTTTCATTTATCCTCACTCTGAGTGCAGCTGGTATAATGCATTAGAGGGAAGATAAAATAAATGGTGCTGCTCTGTGATGGTAAAATAGGGTACTGTAAAAATCTAAACAAAATGTAACAATGGCTTGGTTTTAGAGTATTAGTGGTGGAGGTGCAAAGAAATAGAACTGGTATGAATTTATTTACAAAGTGTAAGTGGTGTTACACAAGGTCCCAAAGCCAGGATATGATGGAACTGGAAATCCAACTTCAGTCTTTGAACCTAATGCCACCACAAGTTCTTCTCACTTGCCAGGGCAACACATGTCTTTTAAATGGAGATATATTTAGATCAGAGACTTTGATTTTCAGGATTTTTTTAAATAAGTAAAATGGAGCTAACAGTGGTTCCTACCTCATATGGTTATTGTGAGGATTCAATTAGGTAAATACATAAACAAGTTTAACGCTTGACTCGACACATACTGAAAGCTCAATAAATATATGCCTATAACATATGTCTATGTTTCCATGTCTTACAATAATAATTATGAATATAGTTTATTAAGACTGCAAGATTCCTACTACCTTTCTGCATCTGCTTTCTTTCATTTTATTGAGTCAGAACTGAGACAAAATCTTCAGACACTGCTTCCCTTTTAACAGGTGATGGGAAGTTGTAAAAGGACTTCCATTCTGCCCAGTCATGTGTGTGTGTGTGTGTGTGTGTGTGTGTGTGTGTGTGTGTGTGTTTCAGATTAATTTTGTGAGACAAGTGGAAGATACTGCCCTGAACTGTCCTTGGAAAGAGCCCTGCTTTTCTTGATTGAAGATATATTTTTACAGCCTAAATGTGCAGGTCAGAGTAATTTTTTGACAGGTAAAGTACATAGCTGTGACTGTCACTGAGACTTCTTTTTTTCCCTTACACCCCCTCTCTCTTGCCCTCATAACATCTGTCTCATCATCTTACTGAAACCTGGTATCTGTCTAATCACTGCTTCTCACTGGCCTGCCAGCACTTTCTCTGTTTCTGGCCCCTGCACCTTGTTTGATACTTATCCTGCTGAATGTAGAGTATGGCCCTGAATCTGTTCTCAGGCCTCGGCTCTCAAGTCCTTGCCTCTTAAATCAAGTTATATGTGAGTACCGGCTGTGAGGATTAAGGAGGCGGTGTAACGGTGGGGACTGAAAGTCCAGAACACTGTACCCAAGTGTCACATCTTTAAGTGAATAGTATTTAACTTAAAACATGCTCATGCTTTTTTTTTTTTAATGAAATAAATTTAAGTAAAATGCCAGGCCTACTTATTTATCAGTTTTGTGACATTGACATATTTCTTAGCCATGCAATTGCAGTATCTTATTCTTCAAAATACCTCCTAGAAGTAAATAAAATAAATGTGTGAGGCACTGATTACATAGCCTGGCACTTGCTTAGTAAGCACTGAATTTTATTTTTACTTTAAAAATAACTATATCCAAGTTAGAGATGAGTAAACTGAGATTCAGAGAGACTTAATTATTTGCCTTAAATCAAAACTGACAAGTGACAGACCTGGGCATCACCTGGAAACTGGTTGGTTTGACTACCAGATCAACAATCCAGACCACGAAGCTGTATCTCAAATAAATGCTAGGCCTGGGCAGTAGACAATTTGGGCTATCTATGCCCAAGATCCTCCAAGATTAGGAATTCATTCCCTTTTCCTTCAAGGGTATGTGGTCAGGGAGTCATTGGCCTTCAGTGCCTTGCTACCTGTCTTCCTTCACAGAAGACCTTGAGCTGGTCAGACCAATTAGTCATACAAACAAACAAACAAAAAAACCGTTTTTGTCATTTGGGAGCTCCAAGCTCTAGTTTCATGGCCTTCCGTCCCATCCTTCTTCCTATTTACTACTACTTCCTTTGACAGCAGCCCCAATTCCTTTATATTGCCACCCCCAGTTTCCCCTCACGTTTCTTCTCCTGATAAACCACACACCCTGCTTTGGCTACTACTGGAGGCTTCTTTCTAATTTGTTCTGTCTGGAACACCACCCCTCTCTCCTGGTGCCACCATCCCTCTGCCTTTCTAGTCAACTCTTACCTATACTCATACTTTCCGGTTCACCATGGATCATGGTTCCTCTAGGAAGTCTGTGATTTCTCCCTGCATCACTATTACAACAAACAAATAGGCAGAGGGAGGTTATTTTTGGTGCCTCACTATGCTCTCATATCCCACTGACTTCCTGGGTTCTAGCTATTTCCCCTTTGTATGACATCAGGTTACCACTCTTTATCCCCAGCCAGCTTCTTGAGTCTAGCAACTGCGTCTTGTTCAAGTTGAATTGCAGGCCACTGTCTAAATGCCTGACATAGTGTGTCACAATATTTTCTAATAAATGACTTAAATATAAATACTTTGTTGGCTAAGACAGATTAAGTATACAAAGGGAAGTATCTATAAGAGAATGTGGACTAGGTGTAGGATGTGGTTAGAGATTCATCAGACCAAGATACAAAGCCAACTCCAAGTGAAGGAGAGAGGAGAAGACGCATTCTGTACTGTAGTGCAGCTTAAGGGAAGTTCAGGAAAGGAGACTCATGTCTACCAGGACCCAGCCTGCTTTTTTATCTCCGCTGTGCTCAGTCACTGGTGGAGAGCAGCCCATGGGAAGTGTAGTGTGCCTAAGGCAAGACTGCAGGGATGGGGTTCAGAGCACAACAGCTGGGGCATCCATCAACCCAGCCCTCTGAAGGTGGAGTTCTGTGAGGAACATTCTTATGGTGACCACAGTTACTAAACTGAGGTTATTATCCATTTAACCATCTTCCCATTAGTCATCCCTTTACTCAATCAATGTTTACTACATGGATCTTTTGTGTGAAGACCACCACCATAGACAGGCACTTGGAAGTGAAGGAAAAAGTACACAAAACATCCAAGGAGCATGTTCTCTTTTGTAAAGGGAGGGTCACCAGAGCTGTGTTTGCAGTGACCCTCCCTTTACAAGAGAGAACGTGCTCCTTGGATGTAAACTCTGGTCAAGAGTTTACATTCTAGCAGGATACAGACATACACGTCACTGCAGTGTACTTCCAAATATAGGACAGAAGAAACCAGGAGTTCTGTGGGAACACAGACAGTGGACGGGTTAATTATGCCATGTTCTGGGGAGATGGAAAGAACCAAAGCAGATGTAGCACATGTCAACCTCGAGAATGTCGACTTCTGTAGGAGGCAGACAGCGCAAGGAAGAACATCCAGGTAGAAGAATAAATGGAACCTCTTGGCTCCCCAGAGGTTTAACTATGATGTGATAATCACAGGCAGTGAAACGAGATACATGGTCAGAGTTCATGTTACAAAGGATACACAGTAAGTCAAACCTTGAGTTAGTGCTGGGGACACAGAGAGGTCTCATCTTTGCCCTGAGGCCACAGTAAACTTACACTATAAGAACAGAAGCAGCCACGCAGCTCTGTTAACAGGTAATAGCAACACACTATCATAAATGTACAAGAATCAGTGATATTCCTGCAGAGGGTACTGACATTGGCCTGAAAGAAAGGGAAGAGAAATCAGGAAAGGTTTGTAGATATAAGCAGTAGAGCCTGAATTTTCTTTTCTTATTTATCTGTTGTGGAAAGTCGGAAGGCTGATATCAGTTTCTTATTTACAGAGAGGGGGAAACTGAGTAACAGATGCAGAGACCAGATGTCCTTCATGAGGACCAACAGCTTTTGCTAACATTTAAATCAGATCATGTCATACCCAGGCTTAAACTCATATGTATAGAAAAGCATTCAAGCCCCCAATCCTGATATTCAGGACCTGCCCCTTTCCTGCCACTCTACTTCAGCTCACACAATTCTCTGCTGCAGTCACACGACCATCTCAGTACCTCAAACACACCGAAGTCCTCCTGACTCTGGAAAGCTGGCCGTGGAAGTGACCTCTACTGGGTATGCACATTTCCCCAGAACTTTGCAAAGCTGACTCCTTGATATTGGAGCCTCAGCACTAAGGGAACCTGTCCATGACCACACAATGGAGAATGGCCACCCAGTCTCTCCTCATTTCCTCAGTCCAGTGTATTTCACCACAGCACAGATTACCACCTGGTAGCACAGTTTTGTTTTGTTTTGTTTTTTTAAATTCTGTGTGTATTTTCTTACTGTCTAGTCCCCCCACATGAAATCTCTTTGAAAAAATCTCATCTGCCTTGTTCACTGGTATGCCTGCAGTTTCTCAAATCATAGGCATCAACATGTATTTAAAGAATAAGTACAAGAGAAAATAGAGAACTGTCCTCGTTTCTCAGGTCCCCTGGTCTTCATGCTGCTTCTACGGGCTGCAGGGAGAAAAGCAGTCACCAAAGAGCACACTCGCTCCTGAGAAAAAGCACACTTTGAAAAATGAAGTGCTCCCTGCCATTAGCTTTCAGTCCAGCAGCACATCAGGAAACTTGTGCATCAGGTGCTGTGATTGGACCTTGAGGAGGGACACCTGTTATGTGGACCTGGCCCTCCTGTGAGCTGGAACAGATGGTTCCTTCACACACATCGAAATAAAGCTGTAATGGCGCTGGCTTGCAAACACGGCCCCGGTGATCCTCCCTTTACAAAAGAGAACATGCTTCTTGGATGTTTTGTGAAAATCAATATCTACAAGGCCACTAATTTTCATTTTAGACACAGTTTATCTTCTTTTAGGATGTCTCGTCAATGGACTGCCATTCATTCTAATCTAGTACTAGCATGCCTCCAAAATACACCCCTCCTCTCTCCACATCAAGATGTGCCGCACACTCCATCAGGGTTATCGTAGTAGAGCATCATTCCCATAATGCACCCCTCTCCTTCAATATCTGAGTAGTGAGTCGCCTTCGATTATCTGATCAAGATAGAGAATCACACACAACATGTCTATAATTAGGCTGTGCTCTGATTAGTGAGTTGTGGCACAACCACAGCTGATGCCTCACAGCCCAGGATACCATTTTGGAAACCTAAGTCTGTGGATTGTTTAGAAAGAAAGCCTAGCAGGCTTATGCAGACAGTGCATAAAAAAGAAAAAGATGGCAGTGCATGAGAGAAGCAGCAATTATGATGTATGAAAATGAAGGGGGAAGGGTTGTTCTCTCTCTCATCCTCTCAAAGTGGTGGGGATTCAGAGGAGTCATACATAATACTCCCAAGGAGCCAAGAACACAGGTGAGGATGTGTGAACATTCTCCCAGCTCACCTCATAATAATATCCTTGTTTTTCTTAAATGTTTTTTGTTAAAAACTATAGCTAATGCACACTGTATCAGTTTTAGGTGTACATTTAGGTTGTTCAATATTTATAAACCTAAAGAAGTGATCACCATGATAATCTTAATTCCCTTTCTTCCTCACTCCACTTACGTTTCAGGAGCTTTGGGACCACGGTTATATCCTCATCAGTAAGCACAGAGTATAGGGTGTAACAAAGTTTTTTGAAATAATAAAGAGATGAAGAATGGAGGTGATGCTCAAGTGAGGATTTAGAGTTGATAACAGCTTAGTACCACTACAAAAAGAGAGCAGCACATGAAGGGCAGCTGGGGATGAAGCAGCTAGAAGAGGGTCACCTTTCTCAGAACTGAGAATGCCTGAAGGGGTTCCAAGGGTGACACTTGGGAGACACAGAGAATTTTAGGTTTTATGCTGCACTTTATGTATTTTTTGTTTGTTGTGGGTTAGGATTTTATAAAGACCTTGATGGTTCTCTATATTTGCAGTCCCATGGGTGCTACAGGATGGCATGTGGAGGTGAGTGGCCTCAGGACATGATGATTCAGACATTATTTCATGGCAAATCCCATGCTAAGAAAAACTACTCTATTAAGTATCTATTCTATGCTGTGCCCTGTTGAATGGGTTACATCCATCAATCTCATGTGATTCTCACAGCAAGTATGAGAAGTAGGCTTTTTCGTATTCTATTTTACAAGAGAAATAACTCTTCTATAGACACACAGCAAGTACATGTTAGACCTGAGATGAGAATCCATGTTTCTTTAGTCCAGAGAAGTACCACTTTCTTTCTCAATGTTATTCCTAAAATATATTACCAGAAAATGGACTCTAACCTCCCCTTCATACATTACTTAAATGTAACTTTCATAGTTTTCACTGGACCAGATTTTCCTATTACCCAAGCCACATGCAGACACTTGAAAACAAGGATGGCAAATGCCTGCGACATGTGCCATCTCTCCTATCCAGATGACATATATCATCTGTTAATTACAGAGCTGAGTTCAGATACAACCTCAAGATCCTTCTTAGCACACAGAGCTCCAGATTCTACTAACAGTAAGAATGTGTACACCCATATAAAAGTTATTTGCTGTCTTTGTGTGGATATTCCTATAGGGGACTGTGAGTGTCTTAGATTAGGCCAGAATTTAGGACAGCTACATTTCACCATTTCTGACTCTGGACAAGTCACTCAATTTTTCTAGAACCCATTTCCTCATTTGTAAAAGGAAAGCTGTAGACCAAATCACCTCTTAGTTCTCTTTTTCCCCCACTAACATTTTGGAAGTAACAGAGGTACTTAAAAGCAATTTACTTGTCCTGTAGTATATTCCCAGAAGACTAGCCAATCTGATCATTACAACTAAGGTTATAATGAGTCCCTTCATTATATATGTTTGCCCTGTTAGGTAACATTCTTATATTTCAAAAAGGTTGTCAAAGATATAATGCTTGGACCCAAAAGATGGGTTCTGAAGTTGGAATTTCATCTTTTATGGAGAGTGACTGTAGTAAGAACACATCTTTTTTTTCTCTCTTCTTTTAAACATAAGTTACTAGAAGAGGGAGGGTTTAGGGGGTAGGAGGATTCAATTTCCTAATCATGTTTTATCATGTGAACAAGAATGAAATAGATTCTGTTGACATTAGTGGACTCAATTTTGGGCCCCAGTGATCTCTTATTAATCTAAAAGTAAGGTGGCCTTTCATGCACAGATAAGGACAGACATCACTTAAGGAGGGCCCGTATAAGTAGAGATAAAGAGTACCCCCTGAGCCATACTCACTTGTTTGTCTGAGCTCCTGATTCAGCATTAATCTCCTCTCTTAGACTCCTCAACTGTAGCCTGCCCATTGGGAGACACTAAGTTACTGGTACACATGCATGTCCCATAGAGTAGCCAGTGGACACATGTGGCTATTTAAATTTAAATTAATGAAAACTTACCCTTAAAATTTTCAGTTTTTCAATCACTCTAGTTATATTCCAAGTGCTCAATAGTCAGTGGTTAGTGTCCATCATGAGCAGATGGCACAGATAAGAGAAAAACCCCATCAGTGCAGACAGTTCTGTTGGACATTACTGTTCTACATAAGAATGTATTAGTGATACCATGGAATGGAAGTCCTGAGGATGTTCTTTGTGTCGGCAATAAAAGATATTTTCTCCCTCTCTAAGCTCTTGCTTTTCCATGCTAGCTCATCATTGTATGGGGAGTACAGCATGGAGACAAGATACTTTATTTGTTCCACTTCACCCTCGCTCATTTTCCACATAAGAGGGTACAGTGAGACTTCAGCAGCCCACAGTAAACATTCCACTTGTATATCAATCTCAAAAATGATGTCCTTGTTCTGATCATTATGTAGTTCCAAATGAATGACACTGTTAATTAGAGTTTTGCTTCAAATGCTATTAACTAAATATTTCTATCAATTATCAATAAATGCCCTTAAGCTTATAAAACATTGTAAATGAACTCATTATCCAAAGTCTTTAGGGTAACACCAAAGCTCCATCTCCTACTAAACTAATTATAAATTCATCTCATTTTTCTAGTAATGTGTGGATCTAGAAAGCCATTTCATTTTATTTTTCAGGTTTTCTACTGCTGAAATACTATCGCCAAATTATCCTCCCATCCAAATTTCATTTATATTTTTACCCAGGGCCATTTCTCACTCCACTGACCTCATTCAGAATGATGTCCCATTTTTCAGGAAATGTTCATAGTGAAGCTAGGAATTGATCTTGGCAAAAATATTCTAGATATGGTACTTGATCAATACAGTTAAATATTCTTCATTTAATATTTATTTTCCCTTTCTCTATGCAGGTTATAGCAGATGAGAAAAAAATGTCAGCACCCTATGTTACCCACAAAATGTCATTCTCCCAGGTTTCTCTATACCTTCCTCACCCACCCATTCACTTACCTATCTACCTACCTATCTACTTGATATAGGGATATATCTTATAAGATCCCACAGAGGTTCCAAAAAAAAGGCTAGAAGTGACCCAAATTCAAAAGTAGCCTGAAATTTTGTCAGGGGACAGCTGTGACACAGGCTACAGACATAATGTGAAGTTCTAAGATGGTACTATCCTTTGTGCTGTTTAACTCTGATTGCTTAGATTTTAAGAATTTTATATTTGTTGCTGAATTTCTATGCCTTGTTACCACTATCCATACAGGAGGGTGGTGGGATGAACCATAGCATTGATTTTTGATTTATTGGAGGGGCAGGCTAACATAGTGATTTAGAGCTTGTAAGTCTAGATTGCACATTCCAGCTCTGCTTTATACATAACGTGTGACCTTGAACAAGTTTCTTGAACTTTTGGTGACTCAGTTTCCTCATTGGTAAATGAGAATGATATTAACAGTATCTACCACAACCACATAGGGTTATGAAGATTAAATGAATCAATGCACATAAATTACTTAGAAACGTTCCTGGCACTTGGTAAATCACCGATATTATTAACTACTATTATAATGATTACTTGGAACCTGAAGATTCCAGGAAAGAACCTCAAGGAGCTAGGGGAAGATTGATTTCTACTTCCAATTTCTATATTATTCTGCAATTGCAGAGAAATAAAGACATTCTGACAACAGGATGAACTGAGCTAGTATAGATCCTTTTTTCCACTGCAGATATATAGGATAACTAGAAAAAAAAAAGCTTAACAAAAGTTTTTAAAAAATATTTAGCAGAATTTGAGGGGTAGGGAGAATACTTAGATGGTAGATACGAAGAAATAAGATCAATGCAGTAAACAAGTAAGGCCAATTTCCCTATGGTGAACTTGAGGTTCTAAAGGCCAGTAATCAGTGTTTACTGTCCTTGCATCTGCCATCAGGAAATGGAGCAATAGCTTTGTGAAGTCTAAAAGGGGTGATAAGGTGGAGATAGGGCCTAACCTACCAATAAAGCCTGCACAGTTCTCTTTATTGCTGAAAGACAGTTAAGAAGACTCTACTTAACATAGTCTAAGAATCAGGAAGAGACTGCTACGGTTTTAAATAGGTAGAGAAAACTTCCTACAATTAATCAAAACTACAGATTTGTGTTATATGTGGATATGGAATCTAAATTCATGACTCCCATATTGTACTGGAATCTCAAGATCAGTAATTAACATTAAAAAAATGGTCAAGGATCAGGCAACCCTCTGATACTTAAAATACTTGTAGTCAAATGTAAACACACTTCCACAGACAAAGTATATGAGCTTTCATGGGGAACTAAAATGTTCTGCTGAAGCTCAGCTCAAATAAAAAGGAAAATTGACAAGCCCAATCTCCTTAAGGGACAGTAAGAAAACAAGAAATAAGAGAATTAGAATCCCATAAACTTGAGAGCACAGAAAAATCTAGGAATGACTATAAAATAAATTTAAATGAATAGAGGTGACAATAGAAACCATAATAAAATAATAGATTCTATGGAAAAAATTTATCTAGAAGAAAAATTTATCTCTGAAATGAAAAATCAAGTCATGACACATTATAAAAGCAAAACACAAAAAATTTAAAAATTATGAAATTTCCCAACATTTAAAAAATTATTTAAACAATCTGGAAATATATGAATATAGAATTACATCAATTTATAAAGAATAACAAGTTTTAGTGTGTGAACTGCTTTAAATCTATATCCCTCTCCATAGGTAATGATGTTTAATACACATGTATGTGAGAGGTTTAGAAGTAATTTATGTCACATTAAGATTTTACATATATATTAATAGCAATTGATATCAGATATCTCCTAATGTTAGCTCATATAATTTTTTTCTCTTTTGTTTTAAAAGCTGTACAACAGTTTACTTGGATTTTCTTCTATGACTAAGCCAATTCTACTTTCTTTTTTTAATTCATTTTTATTGTTAGACTTATTGGGGTGACATCTGTTAGCAAGGATTACATAGGTTTCAGGCATATATTTCTACAGTGCATTGTCAACTTGATGTATAGTAAGTTCACCACCTAATGTGACTTCTCTTTCCATCACCTTATATTTAGCTTCCCCACCTCCTCTCCCACCCCCTCCCCTTTCTCCCCTCCCTAACCCACTCATCCCCAAATAAACATTAAACTATTGATTTTGTCCATGGGTTATTTGTTGTTCATTTCTTTTTTTCTTTGCTTTCAGTTTTATATTCCACAGATGAGTGAAGTCATACAGTTCTTTGTGTTTTCTGTCTGGCTTATTTCACTAAGCATGACGATCTCCAGGTCCATCCATTTTGTTGGAAATGGCAATATTTCATCTTTTCTTATAGCTGAGTAATATTCCATTGTGTATATGTACCACAGCTTCTTTATCCAGTCATCTGTCGCAGGGCACTTTTGTTGTTTCTATGTTTTGGCCACTGTGAACAGTGATGCGATGAACATTGGGGTACATAAGTCTTTGCGGACAAAGGTTTTCAAGTTCTATGGGTAGATCCCCAGAAGGGGGATTGCTGGGTCAAATGGTAGCTCCATTCTCAATTTTCTGAGGAACCTCCACACTGCCTTCGACAGTGATTGTGCCAGTTTGCACTCCCACTAGCAGTGTACCAGAGTTCCTTTTTCTCCACATCCTCTCCAGCACTTGTTATTCCTTGTCTTGTTGATAACAACCATTCTCACAGGTGTGAGGTGGTATCTCATTGTGGTTTTGATTTGCATTTCCCTGATAGCTAATGAGGATGAGCATTTTTTCATGTCTGCTGGCCATTTGTATTTCTTCGTGGGAGAAGTGTCTGTTTAGTTCTTCTGCCCACTTTTCAATTGGGTTGTTTGTTTTTTTGTTGTTAAGTCTTATTAGTTCTTTATATATTTTAGATATTAGACCCTTATCTGATTTGTTATTTGCAAATATTTTCTCCCATTCAGTTGGCTGTCTCTTTGCCTTGTTGATGGTTTCTTTTGCTGTGCAGAAGCTTTTTAGTTTGATATAGTCCCATTCATTTATTTGTGCTTTTACTTCCCTTGCCTTTGAGGACAGGTTCATGAAGTCTTCCTTGAGTCCTAGGTCTGTAAGTTTAGTACCAATTCTTCTTCTGTACAGTTTATTGTCGCAGGTCTTATATGAAGGTCTTTAATCCATTTTGAGTTAATTTTTGTATATGGAGAGAGTTCACAGCTCAGGTTCATTCTTTTGCATATGATTTTCCAGTTTTCCCAGCACCACCTACTAAAGAGGCTGTCTTTTCCCCATTGTATGTTTTTTGCTCCTTTATAGAAAATTATTTGTCCATATATTTGTGGGTTTATTTCTGGGTTTTCAGTTCTGTTCCATTGGTCTATATTTCTGTTCTTCTGCCAGTACCAAGCTGTTTTGACTATTGATGCTTTGTAATATAACTAGAAGTCAGGAAGTGTAATGCCACCAGCCTTATATCTTTTTATGTAGTATTGCTTTGGCAATTCGAGGTCTTTTATGGTTCCATATAAATCTAATAATTCTTTTATCTATTTCACAAAAGTATGATTGTGGGATTTTGATGGATATTGCATTAAATCTTTAGATTGCTTTGAGCAGAATGGCCATTTTAACAATGTTAAGTCTTGCTATCCATGAACAGGGGATATTTTTCCACCTCTTAAAGTCTCTTTCAATTTCTTTCAAAAGTGTCTTATAGTTCTCTGTGTATAAGTCTGTCACGTTCTTTGTTAAGTTAATTCCCAGGTATTTCATTCTTTTTGTTGTGATAGCAAAAGGAATTGACTCCCTCATTTCGTTTGCTGTGGATTCGTTGTTTGTATAAAGGAATGCTGTTGATTTCTGTATATTGATTTTGTATCCTGCAACTTTACTATATTCGTTAATTGTTTCTAATAGTTTCCTGGTGGAATCTTTGGAACTTTTATATAAAGGATCATGTCATCCGCGAATAGTGACAATTTGACCTCTTCTTTCCCAATTTGGATACCTTTGATTCCTTTCTCTTGCCTGATTGCTATGGCTAGAACTTCAGTACTATATTAAATAACAGTGGTGACAGGGGGCATCCCTGTCTTGTTCCTGATTTTAGGGGAATAGGTTTCAGCTTTTCCCCATTCAGTATGATGTTAGCTGAGAATCTGTCATATATGGCCTTTATTATGTTGAGATACTTTCCTTCTATACCTATTTTATTTAGTGTTTTGATCATAAATGGATGTTGTACCTTGTCGAAAGCTTTTTCTGCATCAACTGAAATGACCATATGGTCTCTATCTTTGATTTTGTTTATGTGGTGTATCACATTGATTGATTTTCGTATGTTGAACCATCCTTGTGCACCCGGGATGAATCCCACTTGATCATGATGTATGATCTTTTTGATGCATTGTATTCTGTTTGCTAATATTTTGTTCAGGATTTTTGCATCTGTGTTCATCAGAGATATTGGTCTACAGTTTTCTTTTTTTGTGTTGTCTTTGCCAGGCTTTGGTATTAGAGTAATGTTGGCCTCATAAAATGAGTTAGGAAGTATTGCTTCCTCTTCAATTTTTTGGAAGAGTCTGAGGAGGATAGGCGTTAATTCTTCTTTGAATGCTTGGTAGAACTCGTTGGTGAAACCATCTGGTCCAGGGCTTTTGCCTTTAGGGAGATTATGGATAGTCATTTCAATCTCATTGCTATTGATTGGTCTATTTAG